>JBBBDQ010030275.1:0-40000 GCA_037127315.1 Ascarosepion bandense
CATAGGTGCCAGGTTTTTGTAGTTAATTAAAAAATATTTGACATTGAGTTTTCAGAAGTTTGGGAATTTTATAGGTTTCCTTTTTTTAAGAGGAAGAAATGGGTTATATGGGTGTGGCCACTTTTGATTCTTGTAAGTGTGACATCTTGAGTGTCTGGTAGTGTGATATTGTACAGTCAGATTAGGTTTTATTTGATATAGTTTGTTGTTTGTGTGTGTTTCTTCCATGGTTTTTGTCATTGGTTGAGTATGTAACAGTTAATATCTGTGATGGGGATTTTTGAATTTGATATGTTCATTGAGAGGGATTCCTTGGCTGCCTTATCAGCACTGCTATTCCCAGAGACACTAATAGTTTTTTTTATAATCCTTTCACCCCAAGCAAGTCAGTACTACCACTGGTGTGCAGGGGGGCTACATAAGAGAAGAGAGAAAGAGAAAGAGAAACTGGTTACAAGGGCTGTCAGAGAATGGTTAGGAGAAGGACGGGAATACTGGTGCAAAGAGAGTTGTGTGAGAGCAAGTGAAAAGAAAGAAGAACAAGATACAGGGGATGTTGGGGAAAAGATAAGAGAAGGATGGGAGTCAAGGGGATAAGAGATGGCAATTAAAGTTGCATTTAAACTCTTGGAGATTGTATCAGGGAAGCAAGTATGAGAAAGGGAATTCCAGAAGCAGAAAGTATGAGAAAAGAAGCTGATAGAGTAGAAGTGGCAATTGCATTTGGTTGTTTTGACTGTAAAAGAATGGGACTTTGTTGCCAATCTGCTGGCTTGAGTAAATTAATGTAGAGAGAGCACCAGGGAGCTTAGCTCATTCAAACAGAAGCCATGAAAATATTTGTAGAAAAGACAGAGGAAAGCCATCAGTGAGACAGTGACTGAAGTTGAGCTGCCAGGTTGGGATCAATCACATTGCAGATTCTTCTCTGGATCCTGTCAAGAACCTTGAGATGAATAGCAGTGGTGCCCAACCAAATGTGACAACATGGGTTGTTTTTTCATATATGTAAGATGGATTCAAGTGAGTAAAACTTCCTGGCTTGACACAGTGACCCAACCTTTCTAGCAGTAGATTTAGTTATTGATTCAATGTAGTCATTACCCTTGAGGTTGATTGAGAGGGTGAGGCCAAGGAAGTGCAGTGTATTGCTTTTGAGGAGACTAGCTTAATCCATACTGATGTGGGACAGGAGAGACTGTCTATAGTGGTTAAAGGATAGCAGAAAATGGCTAGAGAACCAACACCATATGATGTGTTTTTGACTGAGTTTTAAGATTTATTTATATTTTGTGTTTATTTTGCAGACAAATTCCTTTAATAAGTTCTTATTATATAAGAATAGGAATCTAATTTGGTTTCACTTGCATTTTTTAACCAGGTGTTTATTTGGTTTCCTTTTATATTTTGGGGTTAATATCTGGAGAGAATAATTGTCTCATACTACAAAGTGAAACAACTTTCTTACCAGCTGATGTAGCTTTATATAAATGTAATATAAATGTTTTTTATATATATATATATATATATATATATATATAATCATCTCACTCCAAGCAAGGCAGAAATGCCACTGGTGCACAGGAGGTTACAATGAGAGAGTAAAAAAGTATAGCAGATGTCAAAGAATAGATAAAAGATGGATGGGAATCAAATTGATAAAAGATGGCAATTGACTTTGCATTTAAACCTTTGGACATTGTAGCTATTAGGGAAGCAAGCAAATAGAAGTGAGTTCCACAAACAGAAGGATATTAAACAAAATGTAACAATCATTATGGGACAAATGTTCTTGATGTTAGATGAAGAAATATTGAAATGCCAAGTGCAACTTGTTCTTGTTAGTATCATTTAGTGTGCTGCAAAATGCTGTTAAAAAAGAACACATGAAATTTTGTATTGAATAGAAACATGAAATGTCCGAATAAAAGACAAAAACATTTTTTTTTGCTTTTTCCCCATTTTCTGTTAAGATTAAATAATAAAAATAATTTTCACTTCTGTGAATTTAACAGCTTTTTGCACGGAATCCAAAACTTGTTTAAATTTGATCAAGTGCATAAAATTTCCAACATTTGTCATGCTGAAGTTTCATCATTTCGATTTCAAGTCCAAAAATATCTTTTAATCATTTGGGAGTGACAGAAAAGATCTCTTCCCATAAATGTTTATTTTTTTTCTCTTGCATCTTTTTCATCTTGTAAAGACGTGGATGGATATTTTTTTTAAGGTGCAGTGGATATCGGTTTGAAATGAGAACTCAAAGAGCCGAGTTTGAATTTCAATTGAATTTGTTGTATTCATTTATGCACAAATACCCTTGGGAAAGGTATGATTCAGTTGCTTCAGTAGCTATGGGCTAAATGGCAGGACAGATTGAGTTCTATAGCCTTGGTTGGCAACCAGTCTACTGCAGGAAAATCCTCTGCCCAGTCACTTATGTCTCTTTCAAGACATGATCACCCAAGCATGAAAGAATTGGATGGGAGATTATTTATAGATTAAGAAAAAAGCAATGATTATCCTAGAGTGGCTGATAAAGTGAGATAAAAAGAAAATATCACAATTCTAAATGAGGAAATGAACTCACATTATAAGGTCCATGTTGCTTTTCAAATAAAATCAATAAAAGCCAAATGTTTGACTGATCTGTTGTTTTTTAAAGTTTATCAACCTTTTGTATGCTACTTTTGTAAGAAAATTTTTATGAGTGAATATTGAATAAATAATTTTTTTTTTAATCGGATCACCCTGATCAAGGCAGTAATGCTACTGATGTGCACGGGGCTACATAAGTGTAAAAAGATTAATTAGAAGAGAGTGAAGAGGAAGATGAACCAGTTAGAAAGGAGCAATAGAAGGATGGGAATACAGATGTGATGACAGTTTCAAATTTGGAGAGAAAGGAAAGGATATACGGGGTGGGGAAAGAACTAGAGTCAAGTGGTTAATAGATGAATATTGACATTGCATTTAAATTTCTGGAGGTTGTAGCCGCCAGGAAAACAAGAATATGGGAGTGAGTTCCACAATAATGATTTTCAGATACAAGTTCTATTATTTAACGCATAGATGGAGGGGAGAAGAAGTTGATTTATACCCACTCCTCAGCATCAACCTTGCTTCTTCTGGATGACTAAGATATTAAACCTCGATATTCTGAAATCCCTTAACAATTTCAGATTGATTCATTCTTTGAAACATTCCAAATATTTCTAAGTAACTTGTGTCATTTTTAATGACATAATTTTAAAAAAATGTTTCATTTTTAAAACTCTGCAAAGGGTTGATAACCTGTAAAAATAACATTAAACATAGAAGTTGTAAGCTCTAGAATTTATGAAATCTGTGTTTGATCATGCAAGATCATTATTCTTAAACACTAGCTCTCATACAATAACCAACAACATCAAACCTAGTCAGTACCTAAATTTAAAAAGACATAGTCATATATGTTGGCTTGAGGGTGGGGAATATTTCTTTTAGGAATAGAGAAATTTGAAAAGATTTTGTGCACAGATTTATATTTTGGTAGGTTTTAATAGCACCACTCTCAAGAATTTTTGTCTAAGTAAGTTACCTTCCCTTTTCATAAGATCCCTTTTTAGATCAAAGTTGCAGTTGAACTTATTTCAATGTATGACTAATGCATTTTATATATTGCTAAGTATAAAGATACATTTTGTGTTATAAATTGTTATATATAGAAGACATTAATTGTTATATATAGAAGACATTAAAAAAATATTTTCAGTAGCCAAATTTTTTTTTATGTCTTATTTCTTTGTTAACTTTCCCCCTGTCTACCCCATTTGTCCTTTCTTTTTCTTTTCCTACACCACTTCTTTTCCTGTGACACAAATTTTGATTTTTGATTCTTTAATATAGAGTAATCTAAAAGTCTCCTTCTAATATCAAATCATGAATCTCTTTCTCTGCCCCTCTGTTTGTTATGTCTGGACGACAAATTTTAAATTTTTTTTTCTTTCTTAACTCCCTCACTCCTTTTTTTAAACTTCCTGTGTATGGATATGTTTTTGGACTCCTTCCGGTATGGGAACTTTTGTACCATATTTGAATTAATAAACATTTTTTTTTTATTGTTGCTGAAGAAGCGAGAATTTTCTTGTTGAAACAGCTATTCAATGAATATAGAATTCGGAATTTTTTTATATAATATACATATTTGGCTCATTAAATAGATAATACTATTTACATTGAGACCTCCACCTGGATCATTTTTAAATATTAATAAAATTAATATTAATAGGATCTGGTTTTTAGGATTTTATCTATATGCTCTTTCTTTTTTTGGTGGGAGGGGGGTTAAAATATATATATATCTTAGAAGTAGTACAAACTAATGGGTTAGCAGTCCACTGATTGTAGTGATTTAATTTATTAAGAGTGTTCAATACTTAGTAGAACATTATACATGGTAATATTTTTATTATAAGTTTATTATAAAAACATAGTTTACTGCAACACAAGAGCCGTTGTGTTTTGGTACAATCTTATTAGCATCTTGTCAGGAAGTAAAATATTTTTCTGTTAGGAATCATTACATACAGAAACTTAAAAACAACACAATATTTACCATATCCAGACAATTAACGTGGGGGTTCGAAGTGTTTGTCTCAATGAACCATTTGAAAGCTAGGTCATGATGGATAGGAGGAATTTGATTATAAGGGCAAGTGTGTAGGGAATTGAAATGACTTGAAACCCAGACATTTTCAATGTCAGTGATGAAATAGATTAAATGTATACATTTGTAGCATTTGGCATGTCTGAAAAGTTATTGCTTGTCCTCATGAAATGGTTACAAAATTTTCTTTAAGTTATTTTTTTTTACTTAATGTAGTGAAAAAGTGATAAAAACATGCACATCAAACATATATAGTTGACTTAGTGATCTATCATAAATGTAACAAGTAAATACATCACAGATAAATTAAAAATCAGTGATAGCGCTAGTAAACTCTGCAATGTTGTGTCCTACATCACCATTAAAGATCTTAAATTAAATTGATCCATTAAAGATTATCCATTAAATTAAATTGATCCATTAAAGATTATCCATTAAATTAAATTGATCCATTAAAGATTATCCATTAAATTAAATTGATCCATTAAAGATCATAAATCAGACTAGGAAATTAAGTGCCCAACCTGAAATTGGCAAAATCAGCAAAACCGTCCTCGATAGAATCAACTTCCTAATTAAAACATGCCATGGATTAGCACCTACTGGTTTAACAGAATAAATAAAAAGACAAGTTGTTCATTTATCCAGTTTGACATCATGGATTATTACCTTTTATCTCCAAAGATTTTTTCACTTTGGCATTAGAATTTGCCATGGAGTATTCTGATCTAACCAACAAAGAATGGATAATAATCATGAGTGCAAAATAATCCATACTCCTTCACAACAATAAACAAGCAAAGAACCAAATGTGAGGACCTCTATAACATCTCAATGGGATCTCTAGACTCCACTGAGTCCTCAAATCTTTGTTAGACTATTTATTTTTTACAACCTGATGCTCTTATCTTCTGATTATTAATTTGTTTTGGTTAATGGATAGATCACTCACTAAGTCAACTACATATGTTTGACATGCATTGTATTTCTTTTTTAATTTCCCATCTTTGTCACTTTCTCACTACTTTAAGTGAAAAAAGAATAACTTGAAGAAAATCCTGTAACCCATTTCATGAAGACATGTGATAACTTTTCAGACATGCCAAATGCTACATATGTATACATTCAATTTATTTCATCAACCAACATTGAAAACATCTGGGTTTCAATTCATTTCAATTCTCTACCTCCACCCTTACCCTTAAAATCAAATTCTTTCTATCCATCATGACCTGACATTTTATTGGTTCATTGAGACAAACACTCTTAAAATCCCCACTTAATTGTCTGGATATGGTAAATATTGTGTTGTTTTTAAGTTTCTATATATATATATTGATTCAGTCAGTTAAGTGCCACATGTGATACATGCTTGGGCGATCATGTCTCGAAAGAGACATGACTGACTGGGCAGAAGATTATCCCACAGTAAGTTGCCATTGCTTTCTGCGGTAGACTGGTTGCCAACCAAGGCTATAGAACCCAATCTGTCCTGCTATTTAACCCATAACTGGAAGGAAGAGACGGATTAATACCTTTCCCAAGGGTATTTGCATGTAAGTGAATACAATGGATTCAACTGGAATTCAAACTCGGCTCTCCGGTTTTTCGTTCTGAGCCGATATCCACTGTACCACAACACACATCCTTGATTAGTAACAGAAAAAATATTTCACTGTAATAAGATAGTACTGAAACACAACTTCTGTGTTGCAGCAAACTATGTTTTTATTATAAACTTATAATTATATATATATATATATATATATATATATATATATATATATATATATATTTTATTCAGATCATGAACTGAAAGTTTTTTGATTTGAGTTTGTCTATGCATACATGCATGTATGTGTATATCTGTGTGTATTTATTTATTTATTTTTATTATACTATTGTTTATTTTAATTCTTTTTTTTTTTTAAGTAATGCCTATTCAAATGTCTCTTCCACAATGTTAACAAACTAATTACATCCTCTAGAATGTGGGATTAATAATATCGGACCCTGAAATATAATTTTTTTTTCTCTCCCACAATTTTAGTATCCTATTTTATTTTGGCTCTTCAATATAAACCTATCTAAATTATACATTTAATAAATAAAAATATTTGCACACCCAATTTACAATTTATAATGACCTTAATTTAATGAATGCTAATAAGTAAAATAATAATTCAAATCAAAAAATGTTCAGTTCATAATATACACCTGTTGATTGCATAACACATAAAAATTCAAGTTGTGTTTAAACTGTAGGATAATGTGTATATTTATTAATATATACTTCTTGATCTGTTGTACCACATTGAGCTCCACTGTTCTATTAACACCTGATTATCTGCACATATGCACATCACACTCAGTAACCTCTAGTATTTTCGTGGCTTTATTGCCATGCTTCAGGTAAAATGATTAAAAATATTTTTTAAAACATCATAGTGTTGATGGCACATTAACAAAACTACTCTTTCAGATGGTTGGCCTCTTGCCACTCCAAAGCATCTTGTCTGCCAATATCCCCACACCGCTACTGTTAGCTTTCAAAGGTTGAAAGTTTTGGAATAAAACTAGGCTCTGAAAAATTTCACATAAATTTCAGAAGTTACTCTTTAGGCTTATAAAAGATTTATCTACTGATCATGTTGAGTTTTACAAAATTTAAGTTGAGATTTTTTTAACCCTGTGTTAGTAATATGGTGTGTTTTGTTATGCCCAAAATTTGTAATTCCTAGATATCAACTTGTTTCTTTTGCTCTCTTCCACTACGCTCCTGTGTAGCATGTGGTGTGAGGCAGATACCATGAAACTATCCATTTTCTGGAATAAAAGTAGTGTTAAAATATGTCTGATTTTGATGTCATTTTGATCTTATTTTTTGCTCCAAAGAAAATTGTGAACTTTTATTGTTAGTTTTTGGTGTTAATTTTTTTTGTAAATGATGATTTGGAGGAAAGGGAATGATGATGATGATGATGATGATGATGATTTGAGGATGAGGGAATGATGATGATGATTTGGAGGAAAGGGAATGATGATGATGATTTGGAGGAACAGGAATGATGATGATGATTTGAGGATGAGGGAATGATGATGAAGATTTGGAGGAAAGGAAATGATGATGATGATTTGAGGATGAGGGAATGATGATGATGATGATGATGATGATGATGATGATGATGATTTGGAGAAAGGGAATGATGATGATGATTTGAGGATGAGGGAATGATGATGATGATGATGATTTGGAGGAAAGGGAATGATGATGATGATTTGAGGATGAGGGAATGATGATGATGATTTGGAGGAAAGGGAATGAGGATGATGATTTGGAGGAAAGGGAATGATGATGAAGATTTGGAGGAAAGGGAATGATGATGATGATTTGAGGATGAGGGAATGATGATGATGATGATTTGAGGATGAGGGAATGATGATGATTTGGAGGAAAGGGAATGATGATGATGATTTGAGGATGAGGGAATGATTATTAGTATTGTTATTATTATTATTATTATTATTAAATGATAAAGAGAATGATGATATTGATTTGGGAGAAAGAATGATGATGATGATTTGGGGAAGAAGGAATGATGATAGGGATTATTATCTGAAGGAAAAAGGAGACAAAGAAGCAATTTTACAAATTAAATTTCCCCAAATAAGAAATTATTTCAGTTTTTTTTTATTCTTTGAACAGCCAAGAAGAATCGCAGAAAATTGAAGATGAGTTACTCACTGAATACGCATTCAGCCTCGAACAACTTTTAGAGCTTGAAGGCTACAGCTGTGCCATAGCCATTGCACAGGTTTGACATTTTCTTCCTTTTTTTAAATATCTAATTTTCATAGGTAAGTTGTATTTCAATGTTTATTTGCATCATCATCATCATCAGAACCAGAAGTGACTTTCTTTTTTGTCTATTCCTTTCAAAATAGAAGAGAACAAAAGACGACTGGAGCCTGACTACATAAAATATTATTATCTCATGTGTCCCAGGAAATCTAAAATTAGTCTTATGGAAATTACTGCCAGATTAATGATTAAACTGGATTATGATAGCCAACCTATATATATATATATATATATATATATATATATATATACTAGCAGTATAGCCCTGCATTGCTCGGGTCTAATGAAAGCTTTAAAACTAATCCATGGTCTTGGAGCTCAGGCTCTTTGGACGTTGGCACGAAAGACTAAAAAGCAATAGTTGTTTCCAGTTAAAGCAAAACCGTAGACTGAAAGAAAAATGAATGGATGTAAGTCAAATTTTGATTTCCTGGTATCGATATCAAATAAGTTTTTTTCGTTGTAAACTGAACTTTGAAGGCTAAATAAGTCCTCTGAGTAAATGGTATCATGGCTGAGACTAAGAACTACAATTATACCTACCTAGAGCCAAACCCGAAGCAAAAACTAAAATAAAAGGGCTGAAAAAATACAGACAAACAGGCAGATAAACAGACACACACACAAACATCTTGCTTTTAATATATATATATATTATCGATTTTCTGCACTATTGTAAGAACTGCAACCTTGAAACTTCTGAATATCGTTTCTTATGTCTTTGTCTATGACTGTATCAAATTTGATTAAAATCGGACCACTCCATTTATAACCCAATTTTTTCGATTATCGATTTTCGATATTTATCGGGTTTACCTTGACACAAAACCTAGCTAAGAACACTTGTAGATGCTTATAGTACAACTGTGTAAATTTTTAAGAAAATAGGTTCAGCTGTTTCGGAGTCTACACACACACACACACACACACACACAGACAAAGTTTGCATTTATAATGCAGGGTTGTTATTTTTTAATTGAATTTAAACTAAATCTTAAACATAAAATTGAAAAGTAAAATCTCACAAGTTGAATTAATATGTAAAATAATTTTAAAGCAGAAGTTAGAAGTTGTGTGCCTATAGATCAAGAATGGATTACTTGTTTTTAGTTTAGGGAAAAACAAAAGAAATTTATAATAATAATGTAATATCAAAAGGTCTACATAGAAGAATCTATATTAATCTGAGTAAATGTATTTCAGCAGACATTTATTTCTATGTTTGCATGTAATCATTAATTCACTTCTTTTGTTTAGTATATTAGGGTGATTTAAGTGTTTTAAGATAACAAGTTTTTCTAAAAAGCATAAAATGTATCTATTTTCTTTTCCACTATGAGAGTTGTTTTTTTTTGAAAATATATGAAATATATATATATATCATATACTTGTGCATTAGACAACTTCATACATAATGCAAACCCTGAATGTTTTTTAATCCTTTCCAGAAAAAGGATCACCTGCATATAATGCAACCAGTCACTGAAAATGCAAAAGTTTTAAATTATAAAAAAAAATTACCTGTGTATAGATTTGAACCGAATCCTCCACTGCAAGATAAACTGTCATCAGATCTGATGTGCTTTAACCAACTAAGCTATGAAGAGCATTGTGGTTGAGCAAGGTTGTATACAGTGATGATTTCATGGTAGAGGCCCCTCCGGAATTTTCACTGGCACCTTGGTTGGCTCTATTCCCAACTTTTATAAGCTTCAAAAATTTATGAAACTGATCAGTCTCTGATTTTGATAAGATTTGATCTTCAGCACTTTTCCTCCTATATTTTCTTTTTTATTTATCTTTTTAAGGACACATACAGAGTTTTTCAGAGTTCCACAATTGCCACTGGTTGTATACAGCCTTTAAGCACATCTTTCCTGTTTAGGTTCCCAAATGTTCATAACTGCTCAGTTTTGTATCCGAAAATATAAACAAAGAATTAATGGATTAATAATGTCATTAAAAAAAAATGTGCACTCTGGCAGGATTCAAACCTGCATCCTCTTTTTCAGATGAAAATCATTCTCAAATATTCAGGCCAGCAGATGAAAATTAAAATTATCCATAATTTACCCTTTACGTACCTAAATTTTCTTTTCTACACACTCAAGCACATGACAACCTCACTACCAGATGAACATTCAACGAACATTTTGACTTTTTTTCTTTTTTAGTCACATTTATCTGATCAATATTTCATCTACATTTGATCCCAAATTCACAATTTTACTCAGTATTAATATCTCTCGTGTTTTTGACTCCACATAAAAACAAGATAGAAAATAATACTCATTTCCTGTTTCACATTTTTACAAGTATTTTTATAAATGTTAGAGGGTTTATAGTTAATTAGTCAGACTTATAACACCCCTAATTTTGTCCCTTTACAACAGTGATTCTCAAACGGGTTCCATGTAACATTACTGGAGTCCTCAGGGGGTCTATTTTAAAAGGGATCATATGAATTGTTTTACTAGTGTACATAAACTTCCCATAGAATTTAGCTGTTAAATACAAACCTGCCTGTAGAACTCCCTTACATATACTTACTTTCTTAATAGCAACAATCTCCAAGAGATTTTTGCAAAGTTTGGGGTCATCAGATAAATTTTAATATATCAAAAGAAACTTTGTTAAGGTTGCATGAAACAACACTGCAAACATTTGAATTTTATGGAAGGTATAAGGTCAATATTCAAGTAATCAAACGACTCTGTTCAACAAATAGCAATTTTTATATATAGCAATACAAATATTAATGAACAATATTTCAAACAGGATTATTTGTGTGATGTTCTTACAGTTTTTGGTCTAATGAATATTTGAAGAATATGCAGAGAATGAATTCAAGTTAAACAGTTCAATTCAAAGATTTTCTTGTTGAATAAAATGTTCGTAAAAGGATTTATTTGTTATTATAGTCCAAAATATATGTGACTGTTTTCAACAAATCAGAATAGTGAAAGAAGGAATATTCAATAGTTGCATTCATAAACTAGAAATAGAATGTTTTATATATTTTTTGTTTGTAGAAAAGTCTTTCAATGAAGTTGAGTTTGATTCAGATAAGGTCGATGTTCAGATGTTTTTAACAGAAAATTTATTGGAGCAGGTTTTTGTTGATTTTTGTATGTTAAGATTTCTTCACAGAGAGAAAAGTTTGTTCATGTCTTAACTGTTAATTAACATTAAAACTTTCTTGTCGAGGTTCGTGAAAATAGTTGAGTGAGAATTGTATTGATGAGCAATACTTTTCAGTTTTGATTTATCAGGAAAAGGTTCATGATGCCTGCTTCTTCCGAACTTGCAGCTCTCACTGGGTATTCTGCTTCACACTAAAGAATTTATAATAGTCTTGGTCATATGACAGGATCAAAAAAAATATTTCAGTTTTAGGTGCAATTTTCAACCTAAAAAAATCTACAAAGGCATATATTAAATATTAGAAAAATTAGCCAATCAGAAGTGATTATCTTAGATTTGAATTTGGATCCTCTTTTAAACTTTATTTGCCATATTTCTTCAAAACTTTCTTTACACACACTGGATAAATTGATGCTTAACTGCAATGTAAAAATTGTTGTTTAATTTTTCATGTACTTAACGATTCTTCCAATATTTAATAGTAAGTTTTTATGTTCATATTAGAGTGGGGCTCTACAAGTTTAAGTGCAGCTTCAACTGCCATCTTTTATCTCTTTGATTCCCATCTTTCTCTTATTCTTTTTCCAACACCCCCTTGTACCTTGTTCTTCTTTTTTATGCTCTACTCTCATGTAACCCATTGCACACTAGTGGCAGTACTGCTTGCTTTAGGGTGAAGCAATTATAAAAACAAAAAGTTTATTTTCATGAAAACAGTAAGTTTATAATCAAAGGGAGATAACGTCATTTTTGTGAAATGTCATCTTAAACAAAATATCTAAAAGGTGAAATGTCATCTTAAACAAAATATCTAAGAGGTGAAATGTCATCTTAAACAAAATATCTAAAAGGTGAAATGTCATCTTAAACAAAATATCTAAAAGGTGAAATGTCATCTTAAACATAATATCTAAAAGGTTAAATGTCATCTTAAACAAAATATCTAAAAGGTGAAATGTCATCTTAAACAAAATATCTAAAAGGTGAAATGTCATCTTAAACAAAATATATAAAAGGTGCAATGGTTAACTTGTCACCACTTTATATTTTTAACTTCGCAAATGCCTGTTGTTTGTTTTTGACTTTGTCAACTGCACAGTGTAGTAAGGTCAGTTGGGTACCGTCTGTGAGAAAAAGAGCACCATTATGCAATTCACTCTGCTGGAAATTTGGAAACCCTATGCTCTACTGCTTAGTATTCATGCCAGATCCTCCAATACAAACATTTCAGAGTGTTTGGGTGTCAATCTGAGGATAGTGCAGAGGATTCAGAAAGAGTTGGATGATGTATAAACAACAACATTTTGGTGTTTAAAGTGATCACTAGTGATGGCAAAGATTTGCCTTCATCTCATCTTTCCACAAGGTCTAAGACTCAAAATAGAAGCCTACATCAAGTGCATTGAGGAGGTTCTGTTGCTCTGTGTCAAGAGGGTGGCTGCTGGAAGACCCTATGAATAGCAACAGGACTCCGCACCATACCACACAAACAGGAGAACCCAGTCATGGCTGTCAGACAATTTCTGCAATACCTCACCTTCTGCATCTGGCCACCTAACTCCCCAGACTGCAACCCCTGGATTATGCTCTGACATTTTTTTTTTCCTCTGGTGCTCTGACCACATGAATTTAAGTGTGCTACTAGATTGGCATCTGGTTTCACTCTTTGATCATTGAAATAGTTAAATGTAATAACACTTCTACTCGAATAGTTTCTTTTCTCGCACTTCCTGCCTGTAGAACTCCCTTCCTCCCTTGCTTTCCTGATAGCTACAATCTTCAAAAATTTAAATGCAATATCAGTTGCCATCTTTCATTCTTTTTTCATTACCACCTGTACCAGATCTTTACTCTCGCTGTATCTTCCTGTGAAGTCTCACCTTGCTTAGGGTGAAAGGATTAAAAAAACAAACAAACAAAAAATTTACTATAGCAAAGAGTTCATCTGAACAATTTTCATAAAAGAGAGACCAACAAAAATCCTTGTAACACCAAAGTTGAACTGAAAGCAAGGATTATGGCAGCACTCACCAACTTAAATAAGAAGATTATCCAGAAGAGTTGCAAAGGATTCTGAAATCATCTGGAGGGAATGGTTAAAGTCATTGGTGATTTTATTGAATAAATTTACTCTTTAGTATTTTAAGATATTTTTGTATTATTTTAGTAAATATATCCGTTAAACTGAGATGACAATGTTATTTTTATTTTGGAATGATTTGGATGATAATTTATTCATCGTACCCTGAATACAAGTCTCATCCCCAACATAATCTTTTTCTTTTTGTATAAGATAAATATAAAAATCGTAAGTTGCAATAAAATGGAGATTTTATTTTTGTGAAATGTCTTAAACAAAACAATATCTAAACAAGTTTTATTCTCAACGTTATTCTTTCACTGTTCATTGTTCTACAGATGAAACATATTTTAAGACATTTATTTATATCAGATGAGAATAAACTGTATTTTAACACTATGCCAACACAGATTGTATTTTAGTCTTTTTTGTATATCATCAAGAAAGTAATCAAAATTAATGCTCATCTGGTATGAAAAATAGTATCTTCTGTTCCACTTATTGTGCAACAATAGATACTAAACAAAAAAATGAGGAATGCTAAAGTCTTTTTTTTTTTACTTAGTAGCGTTATATATATAGAATTCTTTTTTATCTTTATTGGTATTTATAATAAAAATATTTTTCACTGCTACACAAGAGTCGTCATGTTTTGGAACTATCAATAATACCTCATCAGGTAATTTACAGTTTGCAAGAGTTAGTGAATATATATATATATATATATATATATATATATATATATATATATTAATTCAGATACTTCAATCCAAGGGGGAAAAGCAGGAAGGTAAATTCCAAAAAACCAATCCTAATTAATATTAAAAATTTTATTTTAATATTAAAAAATGATACAGGAAGAGAGCTCCATGTAATAAAATATTACAGAGCAAATATATATTAAAAAAGGATTAATTCAAAGATGTTGAATGGCCATTTCGAAATGGCCATTCAACATCTTTGAATTAATCCTTTTTTAATATATATATATATATATATATATATATATATATATATATATATATTATGGACTCTCCCGTCGATTTCAACGTATGAGTGTCTAACCTCAGTTAGACTACCACACAAAGAATTGTTTAGAGTGGTGAAGGCTTGTGTAGCAACATCCACACTTTTTGGAACTGCTGATAACAAACAATCGGTGCAGAAGTTTGCCACGGATCGCATGAACAGCAGACCTCAGATATTTAACCCATAACTGGAGGGAAGGAACTGATTAATACCTTTCCCAAGGGTACCAGTGCGTAAGTGAATGCAGAGTGTTTTGACTGGAAATCGAGCTCGGTTCACCGATTCCTCTTTCCGAGCCAATATCCACGCATCACAACACACATCCGTCAATGATATATATATATATATATATATATATATATATATATCAGCATGCAGTGTGGGTATAGAAGAATCCAAAGGAGTATCCTGTACATACAGTGGTAGGAGAACTCTCTAAGAGTCTAAGAGAGCTCTAAACATATATGCATATAAATACATATAGAGCAAATATAAGAAAAATTAAGACAGACACGTTATTTCATGGTGAATGGGAAGTATAGACCTATTTTAGGCAAACCATCATCAGCTTCCATCTTTATTTTACAAAAGATTTTACACGAATTGCGTAAAAAATGATTCGTCTAAAATAAAGATGGAAGCTGACGATGATTCGCCTGAAATAGGCCTATACTTCAGATTCACCATAAAATAGCATGTCTGTCTTAATTTTTCTTATATATATATATATATATATAAATTTTAAAACCAAATATTAACTTATCTTGACAATTAAAGAGGGAGTAGATGGAATTCTAGTGGGTTAGACTTGATAAACCAATAGAAAGTTAACAATGGGTAAAGGAATGAGGTTAGAGTGTGGAGGTGGGTGGGAGAAAATAAGAGGTCAAGAAAATCTAGTTGTATGGTGTCAACTTTGAATAACATTCAATGTTAGAGTATATGGCTATATTTAATAGGTTGCGTCATAGATTGTGTCAGATGTTATTGCAAAAGATTTTTAAATTTATTTTATTATGTATATAATTATCTTAAAGGGGTGTAACTGGTATAATAAAGACTAAAGTGTATTGATACATGAAAACAAAATAAATGGCAGAGTATGACTTACATTACATTTAAATATAACTATTAAAGTAATTAAGAGAGGACGGTGGCATCTTATATATTAATGCAAAGGTAGTAATTTAATTGTGGAATGTAGTTAGATTTATAGTAGAAGATGTAATTAACTATACTTTAAAGTAAACAAAAGTCAATGTTTACTAGTGTACATAAACAATAAAAATATTACTTAGTTCCTTAGTACCACCACTGCATGAATTTACTTAAGATACTAGGCTGGTAACTAGGTTCTACCCTTTTACAATGAAAACAATCAAATGTAACCACAACTTCTACTCTATCAGGTTCTTTTCTCACACTTCCAACCTCTGGAACTCCCTTTCATATACTTACTTCCCTGAAAGCTACAATCTCCAAGAGTTTAAATGCAACATCAATTGCCATCTCTTACCACCTTGACCCCCATCCTTACCTAGACACCTCTTATATCTTGTTCTTCTTCTTTTCCACTCCACTCTCATGCAACTCTCTTCACACCAGTGTTCCCATCCTTCTTTTACCCAATCTCTGACACCCCCAGTGACCTGTTCCTCTTTCTCTTCACTCTTCTCTTATGTAACTCTCTGCCCACCAGTGGCAGTAATGCTTTGCTTGGGTTGAAACGATTACAAAAAACATTATATATATATATATATATATATATATATATATATATATATAATGTCTGATGAGAATTTTATTTTTAACACTCATTTTAATTTTATTCATATAAATAAATGACTTAAAACATATTCCACCCGTCAAAGAATGGCTACTAAAAAGTCAATGATCATTTGGTGATGCTGACTTGTGTAAGAATCTTTCCAAGTTCACCACTTGATTTCTTTCCAAAACTTTAACCAAATACTAGAAACTTTTTTGTTTAATTCATTCTTTCTTGGTCGAGATGACTTGTAAAAGAATACTTCCACATCTCATATTCTCTTCATTCAAGTTCCTAACAAGTCAGTCAGTCAGTTAAGTGCCATACGTGATACACGCTTTGGCGATCATGTCTCGAAAGAGACATGACTGACTGGGCAGAAGATTATCCCGCAGTAGGTTGCCATTGCTTTCTGCGGTAGACTGGTTGCCGACCAAGGCTATAGAACCCAATCTGTCCTTTTATTTGATTCATAACAAGAGGGAGAAGAGATGTATTCTATTATTATGTAATAATTAGTGGGTGATCAGTTTATTACTTAATAACAATAGAAAACCGATCCCCCACTTTATGACCAGAAGTCAATCATGATTCCAACTATTATATTCAGTCAGTCAGTTAAGTGCCATATGTGATACATGCTTGGGCGATCATGTCTCGAAAGAGACATGACTGACTGGGCAGAAGATTATCCCGCAGTAGGTTGCCATTGCTTTCTACAGTAGACTAGTTGCCGACCAAGGCTATAGAACCTAATCTGTCCTTTTATTTGATTCATAACAAGAGGGAGAAGAGCTGTATTCTATTATTATGTAATAATTAGTGGGTGATCAGTTTATTACTTAATAACAATAGAAAATCGATCCCCCACTTTATGACCAGAAGTCAATATGATTCCAACTATTATATTCAGTCAGTCAGTTAAGTGCCATATGTGATACACGCTTGGGCGATCATGTCTCGAAAAAGACATGACTGACTGGGCAGAAGATTATCCCGCAGTAGGTTGTCATTGCTTTCTGCAGTAGACTGGTTGCCGACCAAGGCTATAGAACCCAATCTGTCCTGCTATTTAACCCATAGCTGGAAGGAAGATATGGATTAATACCTTTCCCAAGGGTATTTGCGCATAAGTGAATACAATGGATTCAACTGGAATTCGAACTCGGTTCCCCGGTTTCTCGTTCCGCGCTGTTATCCACTGGACCACAATGCAATTGTCAAAAAAAGAAAGCATCTAAAAGAACAATCAATATTTTACTTTCACAAAATCAGAAATTTATAGATGAGAATAGTTTTCTTTTAAGCTCTGTCAAAAACTATCTTTATACACTGTAAAGGTGAATTTAGTAACAAAAATTACCCTACAAGCAAGTCACATGATTTATTTATCAGGTGATACAAAAAGGTACTCTCTACATGGGTCATTACTTGAAAGAAGCCAGATATTATTTGCAAGAAGAACAAAACTATGAACAGGTAGGGTGCGGGGACAAAGAGACAATCGCTATATAACATTTTAATATTTTTAGGATTTCTCATTTAATAACACAATATTTTGGGGGATGATTTATTTACTTTGCTCATATTATGAACATGCATTTAAAAGAAAAACGTTTTACAAAAATAAAAAGAAATTTTTAAATTCTTTACAACTGAGTCTTTTTCTTTTTAACAAAAAATAAAATTAACCAAATATATCCTATGAATATTCAAAAAATATTTCATACATTATGAACTGGGTTTTATATTTCCCTACACTAGGGACTTGCTATTAGTTTATTACAGAAATAATGGCTAATTTCACAAACATGATTTTATTCTTTCAAAAATTAACTGTAGAAATATTGAAATTAGTCAAAATATGAGTTTTGAGCATCTATGCACCTCTGTTATTGATCAATGAGATGATTCATTGTTGATAAAAGGTTATTGGCTGTGATGCAACAAAATCTTTGAAAGCTGATTCCACCTCTGATTTGGACCTAAAAGCTTTACCATATAAACATGTGCTTAATTGCTTCAAAAATGACAATCAGTGAGTGAAAGATGTGGTAAACTTTCGTATTCCAAGTCTGTGAGTTTTTGCAACATCATTCTTGCAACATGTGGCCGCACATAATTGTAGAGCAAAATTGAACCACGTTGATTCACCAATGCAGGTCTGACTTTTTGCAGACATGTATGCATTTCAGCAAATTGATTGCAGGTAAGCTCTTCATTAATGCTCTGATTGGCTTCTAGAAAGCTGTAGTAGATGACAATAATTGCAGACCACCTGAGGCTCACCATAATCTTTTGCTGATCTAACTTTGGCTTTGGGAAATGTTTGGGAGACTCGTCACGATCAAGTCATGATCATTTACCTGATCAAGACCTGATCATTTACGGTTATCATGAAGGATCCACTTGTCATCACAAGTGACTATTCAGTCAAGAAAGGGATTATTGGTGCTACACAGAAAGAGTATCGAGCACACTTCCAAACACCTAAGTTTTTTCATTTTTATTGAGATCATGAGGAATCCAATTATGAAGCTTTTTCACCTTGCCAATACTTTTCACCTTACCAAATGGCATTGAGACTGTTGCAATACTGACACCAAGAATCTGAGATATTTCTCTGACACTTTAACATGGGTTTGGTTTAACAGCTGCTTGTAATTGTTCGTTGTCAAAACTGCATGACTGTCCACCATGTCTTTATCTTCAAGGCTCTCATCACCAGTATGGAATTTTTGGAATCACTTTCATGCTGTTCAATCACTTGTGGACCCATCTTCCCATGCTCTGTTGATATTGGTAGAAGTTTGGGAGGTATTGTGCTCAACTTTGAACTCATACAAAAAAAAGTAAACATATTTTGTCATGTTCATAATCAAGGGCTGCGATGCTTCAAGAATATTTCTGTCTGAAAATAAGTTAAAAATTATTAAAGAGTTTATATTAATTATTACTTATACCAAAATTCACCTAATGTATACCGTTAATACTATGTTAAAATGACTTTTCTAAATACAGCACTTTGAGTGGCCATTGTTTTTGTAGCAACCTAATTTGTTAGAAAATGGTAAAGCTTCACACTGTTACAATTGGATGTTTCTTTTTAATCTTTTTAAAATTGTTTCTCATTCAAATTTTGAATGTTTTCTGTTAATTCATGCCAAAATAAAAAGAATTTATATTTTATGAAATTCACACCAAATATGGGCTACTCGAATGCACAATTTCTAAGTGCAGGTACAGCATCCCACTTCCCCCAATCAGTTAGTTAAGTGCCATACGTGAAACACGCTTGGGCGATCATGTCTCGAAAGAGACATGACTAACTGGGCAGAAGATTATCCCGCAGTAGGTTGCCATTGTTTTCTGCGGTAGACTGGTTGCCAACCAAGGCTATAGAACCCAATCTGTCCTGTTATTTAACCCATAACTGTAAGGAATAGATGGATTAATACCTTTCCCAAGGGTATTTTCACGTAAGTTAATGCAATGAATTCAACTGGAATTCGAACTCAGTTCCCGATTTCTCGTTCCAAGCCAATATCCACTGCACCACAACGCACATCCCCAAATAAACAAGCTAAAAACAGATTACTTTTTTTTAAATTGTAAAAAATTTCCTTTAAGTCTCTTGAAAATCATCCACACTTACAAAATGTGAATAACTTTCTGACTTTTAGAAATTTTTTATTCTGATGGTTAGAGTTGTTAGAAAGCCAAACACATTTTGATTTAAAATTTTTAATTATAAAAGAGTGCCAAAAATTTAATACTAAAAACAAACTGATTTAAAATTTATAATTTCTTGGTGTGAATTAATATTTGCAATAACTGTATATTATTTGGGGTGAAATAACAGAAAAGATCCCTAAATTTTCTTCAAGTTCTTATTGGTCCTGACCTAGAGTCTTTTTTTTTAAATAATCATATCACCCCAAGCAAGGCATTACTGCTACTTGCATGCTGGGGAGTGTGGGTTACATAAAAGAATGAAGAAAAAGAGGAACACATTACAGAAGGTGTTATAGAATGGGTAAGAGAAGACTGGAAATACTGGGGTGAAGAGAGCTGCATGAGAGTAGAGTGGAAAGAGAGAAGAACAAGATACAGGGGTGGGGGGTGTCTGGGAAAGGATGTAAGTGTGTGTGTGTGTGTGTGTGTGTGTGTGTGTGTGTGTGTGTTAAGATGAACTTTATCAAGGAAGGCACAGTAGTTTTTATTTTTTTAACCCTTTAAGTATTTTCCATCTTTCAAAGATCATATTCTCGGGGTAAATTATGCAGTCAATCTTATTCTATCTGCAATAAAATATGTCTATATTATTCAATAAAACATATATATATATATATATCAGTCAGTTAAGTACCATATGTGATACATGATTGGGCAATTATGTCTCAAAAGAAAAATGACTGACTGGGCAGAAGATTTTTCCACAGTAGGTTGCCATTTCTTTTTGCAGTAGACTGGTTGGCAACCAATGCTATAGAATCTAATCAGTCTCGCTATTTAACTTATAGCTGGAGGAAGAAGAGATGGATTAATACCTTTCTAAAGAGTATTTGTGCATAAGTGAATGAAATAATTTTGACTGCAATTAGGACTTGGCTCTCTGATTCTCATTCCAAACTAGTATCCATTACACCACAATACATATATAGTCATCCACAGAACAGTTCTGTTTTGCTGAATCACAGCTCGCCAGTACAGTTAGACATCAGATTGCTTCCAGCTAGTATATATATATATATATATATATATATATATATATATATATATATATATATACATATATATATATAATACAAGTAAATGTTTCATCATTTAGCTGATGGATGTTTCCTTCAGTATCCCAACTGCAGAGTTTTGTAGATGGACCCCTGGGAATCACTCTGTTCACTCTTCAGGACTTATCAGCAATTGACTGCTTATACTTCTTGATTTTTTTTTCTATGCATTTTTTATTGGTATAAGTTTTGTTTTTCATCGTGTGCATGCATGCATGCATTCATGCACCCATCTGTGTATACGTGTAGGGTGTCATGATTATTTGACTTTTCATTGGTTTTTTTTTTCAGTTTACACTCACTTCTTAAGCTTTACACTCCTTTTCCTCTTTTCTTTGAATTGTTGCTATTTTGTCTACTGGTATATACCGTATTTTCTGGCTTGAAAGACGCACCCTAATATTGGAAAGAAATTTCTAAGAAAAAAAAGTCATTCTTATACAACAACACATTCCCCATGCGTCCCTCACATTCTGACACCATGTATTGTTTACATTAATCACTCATCCAATTTTGTTTGTATGACAATGAGATACTAATTGGTGGTTAGTAGATATACTATACATTTTTCATGGGGTGGTTTTTGTTTTCATAAAAATAAATTAAAAACTTTAAAAAATATGCATGTAAAAATACAAAACAATCAAATAACTTTTATTCATCCTCAAATCCTCAAAATTCTGGATTCATGTAAAAGCTTCAAACTATCATATGCAGAATCATTACTAGTGTCAGTCATGTGCAATAAATGATCCTCATTATCATCTGTGTCATTGTGGTAACCATGGTGCTAACTGATACATTTGTCTAATACACATACTTTTTAGGAAAAAAGTGTGTTGTGTAAGCTGGAAAATATGGTACAGTATATTCATCCAAAAAGGCCAAAAACTATATAAACTAAAATGCTGTGATAAAAACAAAAAAAAAAAATAATAATTAGAATGAAACTTTAATGACTTTCAACTGTTATCTTCATCTTGATTGTTGCATAAGGACAAAAATAACACAATAATCAACTGATACCCCTTATCAAAAACAAAACATTGAACATCTGATGATGATCAGAGTGTATTTGGTTGAAATGTTGCATCTATGATAACATCTGTATCAACCAAGAAGAAAACAATAGTTCAGAATAATAAAACTATATTGAACTCAGTATATTAATCTCGGAAATGAAACATTAAAATCAATATTTCCTATTTTGGATATACAGGTTTACCCTTTGGATAAAATGAGTAAAGACAATGGAGCCATCCTTGTTTGCTGCGGTCCAGGTAACAATGGGGCACACGGACTTGTATGTGCCCGTCATCTCAAGCATTTTGTAAGTACTAGTTTTATTTTTGTCTTTCCTGTCAATCAAGCAAAATCAATCCATCCATTGTCTAAATAAGATTGGCATTTCTTTCCTTGTAGGGATACAAGCCCTCCATATTCTATCCCAAAACATCAAACAAACAGATCTTTGAGACCCTGAGATTACAGTGTGAACGCATGGATATGCCTTTTCTGTCATTCTTTCCAAGTGAAGCCCATCTCATCGACTCTGCTTACAATCTGGTTATTGATGCCATCTATGGCATTCAACACGCAGGACCCGTGAAAGGAGATTTTGGTGTCCTTTTAGAGACCCTAAAAAAGGTTGAAAATCCAATTTGCAGCATTGACATTCCATCTGGTAAGATTTTCAAATGTTTTCTTTATTGTTATCATCTGACTCACTAGTGGAGAATAGTACCAACTCACCAAATTAGCTAAGAAAATTATTGACAAACATGGACTTTCATGCCCACAAAACAATGTCAAAAGGACAGTTTTTCACTTGACACCACTATTATTATTTTAACTACCTCTACTCCTCAGCAATGTTTATTGTTTTAAAAAGCCATGATTAAAATTCTAATAAAACCTGAACATTTGATGAAAGTGAATTTATACATTTATTGTTTGTTCTTAAAAATTTACAACAAAAATATTAAACATTATTTATTTATTAGATTGTTTATTGGAATGATTGGCAAAACATTGGCTAATTACCAATCAATTCAAACTTTATAAAATGGTAAAAAAGGATTTCCTTAGAGTTGCTTCACATATTTTAACCCTCTAGGGCCATTCGTATCATATTTGATACAGTATTTCCCTATAAGGAAACATTTGGTATTTCCCTATAAGGAAACATTTGGTATTCATTGACTGAGCAGTCAGTACTGCTTTCATTTGAAATTTATAAAATATTTATCTTAAAAAATTTTTCAGGAAAATATTTCTTTCAAGGCTTGTTTTCATACTGTATCAAATTTGATACGAATGGCCCGAGAGGGTTAATATTTTAGTAAATGTTTATAAAATTATGAATAAAAAATTATTTTCACATTTATTTCTTTATAAATTGGTAAATGATGAATATTGAATGACATTAGTTTTAATTGTATTGTAGTTTTAGAATGTTGCGAATATAAAATTATTCTTGTAAATAAACAATCGAATAAAGAAATAGTGTTTAGTATTTTTGTTGTAAATTCTCAAGAACAAAAAAGAAAAACAGTATGAATTCACTTTCACATATTTAGGTCTTATCACAATTCTAATCATAGCTTTTTAAAAGAATAAACATTGCTGAGGAGTGAAGGTAGTTAAAATAATAGCAGTGTGAATGATAAAACCATCCTTTTGTGGGCACAAATATCAATGTTTGCCAAATTATGAATGAATGAATAAGAGAGAGAAAGAAAGAAAGAAAAAAGAAAGAGAGCCCAAAATAGAGAAAGAACAGGGGTTAAATGAACAACAGTATACTTGTAGTAAGTCAGCTGGGATAACAAAACTATTATTTACATTGTTCACATGGCTGTCTTCATCTTTTTTACAATATTCAGGATACTTTGGCCATTGTCAATCAAGCTTTCTTCAGGTGACTAAAATTTTGAACCAAACACTTTATTTCGAATACTGGTGTAGATTGTTCTTGTTCTATGAGTCATATCCCTTCCAGATGTCTTAGTGATAACTAAGTTTTTGTTCACTATTATTGTTGCCAGTTATTGAACTCACAACTCTTTGGATCAAGTTGCTTTTATCCACTGAGTCATGTGTCCTTGTATGAATTTTTGAAACTTATAAATATAATGTCTCCATAATCATTCTTTTTACCAGAGCTCATATTACAATCTTGGTGTTTTTAATTGGTTTTCTCTATCACTCTGTATTACTGATTCCCATATTGTATTCATGTCTCTCCTTGTTCAGCTTAGATTTTTGTGGCCCAGCATATGAACTGATTCCTTAAGTTTTCATGTTTTCCAATGATGTTCTCTATTATTTCAATTTCATCTCACATGTGACATTTTTTTCCTTCTATATCTGGTCAGCTACACCTCATTTTTCTATTTCTTCTTATGTTATGGCCTTGTGCTGTTCCTGTAGTCTTAAGGAGGCAGCCTGTTTCTTCTTCATATTTCTGTTAGCAACTGCATAAGATGATATACACAGAGTTCCTAATAATGTTCTCCTCTATTGGAGGTCTTACTCAGGACACTAATAAACATTAGGTTTATAGGTCCCAAAAGTTCAAGGACACAACACATGGCGCAGCATTGGTTGGAGCCAGTGACTTGACCCAGAGTCATGAGTTCAATACCTGGTGACAGTAGTGGCAAACAAAACTTAGAGAGTTGAGTTAAATAGATATAACTAAGACATCCAGAAGTCCATGACTCATGGAACGAGAACAGTCTATCTCAGTAATCAAAATAAAAGGTTTGATTCAAAATTCCAGTTACCTGAAGAAAGTTGGAACATACAACAGCTAAAACATTGTGAATAATGACAATAAAGATGAGGACAACAGTCCAAACAATGTAAATATCTCAGAAATATAGAAACAAAATCCTTAACTTTAAGATGTTACTAAGTTGGATATATTGACATGAGCCAATCCTGTGCTAACGTCATGCACCTCTCATCAAAATCACCTCTGCTGACCTGTCTTTTCTTGGCTGCTGATGGAGCTCGGACACATATGACAACCAGCTATGACATCCTAGGTCTATCCTGGTCACTGCAACTATGATGTTCACCCAACCTGTCCATACTCAAGTTCAATCCCCTTGGCTGATCCTAGAGTTGATAACTTTGGTTCAAGCCCTGTCTCACCCCACATTGTGTTGGCCTGATATGAATGATCGACTAGACGATGAATTGGTTTGGTACGGCCAGAGTGAAGTCACACAGAAAACAAGTAAACTTGGATAAAAGAAAATTATTTATATATA
Source organism: Ascarosepion bandense (assembly GCA_037127315.1). Classification (NCBI taxonomy): domain Eukaryota; kingdom Metazoa; phylum Mollusca; class Cephalopoda; order Sepiida; family Sepiidae; genus Ascarosepion; species Ascarosepion bandense. The sequence continues at coordinate 25,602 of JBBBDQ010030275.1, forward strand.
ACTCCTGGTAACAAAGTTGTTAATACAACCATTGATGGCTTCAGCAGGTCTATATTCAACCCTTCCTGATTATCATGAGACAGTGTTATTGTCTTGGGTTTTAACAAGGCTTCTGGAACAAGGCTTTAAGTTAGAGGTTGTTCATCAGTCTGTGTCTTTGCTGGGTTGCTCTAGTCTGTCTCTCTTCACATCTGTCAATTGTTCCTCTTCACATTGAATCTCTCTCTCTCTCTCTCACTTTCTAGTGAAAGATGATCACCCCAGACTGGTGGGGAGGGTGACAAACGCCAGCCAAGCCCATGCAGAATATCTCAATGTGGCTGATCAAACTCAACATGGTGTTCAAAAGCTCTCAGCAGGGGTGGGGCATGACATGCTCTGGGTATGCTAGTGCCTCCCAAACAACCAATCAGGGATTCTCCTTTTGGTCACCAGATCAACCTTTTTCCCTTCTGTGTGAGTGCCTCTTACTACTGTTTGAGAGGTGTGGAACATTTCTCTGACTTTCCTGAAATTTCATTTGGACACCTTTCTCTTTGGTTACTTTCACTGCCAAAGGTCATAGTCTAGCCCAAATGGCTAAATCTAATTATTGTTCCAAAATTTCTTCATTATCAAGTTTTTGCATGTGGTCATTTTTCACAATTGGGTTTTATTACCTTTTCTCTCACCAACCATTTTATTAACAAGTGACAAAAAATAATGAGGAGACAAATGCCCGATTTGAGACTTTTTTAATTATCTAGGCCTTCTCACTTCATATTCAATTGTCATAAAAAATTATCTACCTTCTTCTCAGATGCTCCTCGAATACATCATCACTTATATCTGTCTTTGAGTAAAAACCAGATGTCTCCTTGTTTTCAAAATTGTAATTATCATTTTTCTTCCTTCCTTTCCCATCGTCAGGTCATCAGTTTATTAATAGTTTTTATCTTTTGACTAATTTTTTGCAGCTCCTCAGCTATCCATGTATATTCAAAAGTCATAAAAAAATTTTATAAGTGGTTACTTGTTTTCAACAAGCGTAAAAATATCTATTTCTCCTAGGTGGTCTTTTTAGAATATGCCTTCACTTGTCTCAGCTTTTGACTAAAACCAGATGTCTCTCTCTGTGTTACCTTTCTAGTGGGTGAAAAAAAAAATTTCAGTTTTTATTTTCTTCAGTTTTTCTTCATCCAGTCATCAGTACATCTTTCAGTCTATCAAAAATTTGCAGATTTTTTTTTCCTTCCATTTACTGTCACACACAGACAGACTCACTTTTAGTTAAATAAAACCATTGTGGTTTTTCCTCTGGTGAGTATTGTCAAATCAAGAGTCTAACAATGATGGCGACTCCATAGTTCAGAATTTCTCCTTTCACTATCTCTCTGGCTATTCTCAAACAAAGTCTAACAAGTAGTCACAGGTGAGGCTCTTTTTAATGACTGAATAACTGTTGCAGACACAATGTACAAAAATGTGGGTCCATTTCTAATAAGAAGAGAAATTAAAATAACATGAAATATCATATGTGTGTATATATATATATATATGAACAAAAACTTGATACCTCAGAGCATAAATACTGATTTGAAAGGACAAAAGGGCATATTTTTTTCCTCAACCTTAAGGAATTCTTTCATGTCAACACTTCATCAGAAGGAACCATTAGCAAATAACAAGAAAAATAGTAAATGAAGAAAACATGTTGGAACATGCTTAAAACAATTTATTTGTAAAACAATTCCATATAAAAGATTAATAAATGCTCCAAAAGAGAATAAAAAGGAAAATTTTTTACTCACAACCATCCAAATAAACAAAGAGAATGAATAAAATTATTTTTGTTTGCACAGGCCCAGTTGGTGGAACTTGATATAAATCACTTCAAGTACACATAGTGTGCAGAGTGGGCTCTGTGCAAAACAATGAAACAGTTATCTATATATTCCTTAGCACAGTCTGGACTATCAAGCAAAAAAAATATGCCCTCTTTACTTTTCAAGTATGTGTGTGTATGTGTGTGTGTAATGTTAAATTGTAATGTTGCTCAGTGTCAAAATGTTTCTTTTTCAGTAGTTTATTGAAAGAAAGGCATCATAGACAAGCAAGATTTTTGTCATAAAGTGCACGATATCAACATCGAGCATTAATAGAATTAATGTAGAGAGGTTTTTTACTGAGCTGAGCAGTGTTGTTTCAATCATGCCAACTTTGAAGCAAAAAACAAAAAACTTGAAGAGACATCACAATAATGCCTTCCTGAAACTTTGAAATCAGTTTGACAAACAGCACTGCACAGCTAAGTAAAAAAAACCTTTCCAAATTAATTATATAATATATATATATATATATATATACGTTGAGTTTCTTTATATATATATATATATATATATATATATATATACTTAGAGATTTACTTAAATGTTACATACATGTTTCCATATAGTTGCTGCTTTTTTTTATTATATTTTAAACTGTCTAGAAACCAGCAGTCATTGGCTCATCAATTGACCAATCAGAGAATCATTACATGCTGATTACTGCTAAACAGCTTTCTTTTCCAATACAAATGTCTTAACATTTTTACTATTTTAATTATTTATCATTCATTAACTAAATATTATATTAATCATATGCATTCAGGTGACAAAATTTTTGTTATTCAATTAAGCTCTTTCTTAACCATGTGTTAGTTACCTCAGATTTGCCAAAATGGATAGTCCTCTGGGGTATTTACACACACCCAATGCTTATAGTGTTACAATTATGTAAAATATTGTCGTACTGCTAAAAAAAATATATATATATAACAAGCAATCCCTATTACAGTCAGTTAAATGTCATATATGAGATACACACTTGGGTGATCATGTCTTGAAAGAGACATGACTGACTGGGCAGAGCAGAAGGTTACCATTACTTTCTGCAGTAGACTGGGTCCTATATCCTTGGTTGACAACCAATCTGTCCTGCTATTTAACCCATAGATCGAGGGAGAAGTGGCAAGGGTATTTGCACGTAAGTGAATACAGTGAATCTGACTGGAATTCAAAATCTCCATAACAATATACAATAAATCAAAACTTGAGATGAAAATAATAAATTGGTTGCTAAACATTTGTTGTAAATTGTAGTTGAAACACACTGATACAAAAATAGAAAAATGTTTTATTCATCAAAAATAGCCACAATATATTTCCATGAATAAAGTGATATTTTAACTCATCATTACAGGACTGATGAGTGATAAAAAATATACAGTGGGCTCTCTCATTGTGGACAACAATGAAGCTCAGTAAAATAAAGAGGTACTCAACTTTTACAGACACACACGTCTACCAGGTATTTTGCTAACTTTTAGCCAGGTGGAACGTGTTAAGTTTCCAGCAGTCATTAAACAGATAGTTGCTACTTAATTTTTATCTCACTGTCTACAGTTATATATACACACACTCTGTCCATGTTACTGAGCACTTTTACCTGTAAATACAGTGTTACTTAAACAATACATTTATCATTATATATATATAATGATAAATGTATATATATATATATATATATATATATATATATATATATATATATATGGTGGACTCTCATCACTTATGAACACATTTGTGTTTCCTAAGGCCTGCAGGAATTTTGCAAACTTTTAGATAGATGAAACATGTGGTTGAGTATCAATTGCCACATGTTTCCATGAATGAACAGCAAAGCCTGCTTGACTATGTGTGACAAAGTCACAGTGGCAGGTAAAATGCTGTCAATGGGAGGAGCGGCATGCTACCCACTTTCTTTAATGCAATTGGCCCCAATGTTCTAGTAGTATAATTGAGATGTATGCATAAGTTGCTAACTAGGAAGTAGAAGTCAGTCAGTTAAGTGCCATACGTGAAACACGCTTGGGCGATCATGTCTCGAAAGAGACATGACTGACTGGGCAGAAGATTATCCCGCAGTAGGTTGTCATTGCTTTCTGCGGTAGACTGGTTGCCAGCCAAGGCTATAGAACCCGATCTGTCCTGTTATTTAACCCATAACTGGAAGGAATAGACAGATTAATACCTTTCCCAAGGGTATTTGCGCATAAGTGAATGCAATGAATTCAACTGGAATTCGAACTCAGTTCCCCGATTTCTTGTTCCAAGCCGATATCCACTGCACCACAACACACATCCGAAGTAGAAGTACTTTAAAAATTTGGGGATAACAAAACATCCCATGTAACTTATGTGAAGCTTAAAAACCCAGTGAATTTTTTTTTAATTTTTTGCCAAAATCTAAAAGCCTGTCTTGAAACTTTATTGTTTGAGCCAGTATTTAGGATCAGAATTTTAAATGCTGATTTTCAAAAAAAAACTTTCTCCCCTGCCCTTCTAATACCAGACCAAATACATATTATTCATTACAAGTGGGGGCCCATTTCATTAAAAAATGATGACAAAATATTTATATCAATATGCCATCTAAAATGATGGCTACATATATATTGATAGGTTATTGAGTATCTTATATTAAGGTTAAGAAAGAAAAAAATAATCCTAAGGAGATATATGTACACATACGTAATGGTCTTTATTATAATATAGATAATAAAACATCTTTCTACAAATCTATATATATTCCACAAATCCAAAATATGTCTCTCAATAGGTATAATTAATCTATTATATTTTCTCCCTATAGTTACATATAATTATACTTTTTATTATTCTTATATAGATTTTTCTTATATTTTTATTTTCATATTTTTCTTCCATTATATATATATATATATATATATATATATATATATATATATATACACATACATACATACATACACACACACACATTCTTCTCTACTCAATGACAAATTATTGCAAAAAAATAAAATAAGGCATTGTTAAGGAGAAGAGCAAACACACAGCAAGAGCTTTCATAACTGGCTAGTAAACAAAATAAACTGATCCAACGCTGCCTCGCTATTGTCCCTATCTCTTCATGAGCCTGACAGGAGGGATATATATATATATATATAACACACACACACACACACACACACACACACACACACACACACACTTCACATGAAGACATGGTGGAGTAATGGATAGTGGCTCAGATTAAGGAATCAGGGAGTTGAGTTTCAGTTGAGTCCGTTACATTCACTTCTGTGCTTACCTTTTAGGTTGAGGTATGAATCAATCTCTTCTACCTACACCAGCTATGGTCAACTAGCAGGACAGACTGGGTTTTGTAGCCTTGGATGGTAACCAGTCTAGGAGAAGGAAAACTCTGAATTCAAAACTATATGCAGCGATGGTAAAACAAATATTATGCAGCTAAAGAAAGCATTGTTCGCATTGACTCAATGATCACAGCAATTGATTTATAAGCTAATACCCATGGAAAAAGTATGAATCCATCTCTTCTCCCACCAGCTATAGGTAAATAGTAGGACAGAATGGTTTCTATAGCCTTAGATGACAACCGATCTAGAAGAATGAAAAGTGTGAATTCAAAACCATCAACTGTGGTTAAATAGTCTCCCCAACCCATAATTTGCCAAACACAGAAAAAATTTTAAAAATCCTCTCTAATATTTTATAAGAGCCTGCATTGTTTTTGTTTATTTTTCTTTCATGCTGTGACAGAATTTTAAATGCTGATTTTCAAAGACTAAATACATATCCATTTTTCCCCCAAAAGGTTGGGACAATGAAAATGATAATTCAGATGGATTACAACCAGCGATGCTGATTTCCCTGAGGGCTCCAAAGCTCTGTGCTCGTCGTTTCCATGGACCTCATCATTATCTGGGAGGACGCTACATACCCCGTACTTTGGAACTGCGGTATGAATTGAACCTGCCTAAATTTGAAGGTACCGATTGTATCGTTCAGTTGAAAACTCAGCAACAATCGTCAAGCACAACTAATACAATTTCTGCCAATTCGTAGAAATGCCCAGAAGTTCTGTCTTTATTTTTGGTTTTCTGCTGCCCTCACTGTGAGCTTTCTGCTTTTTCCATGGAACAATCTTTATGTAGAGTCTATTTCTCTCACACATCCAAACAAACAAAATGTCTGCAGTGATTATATAATGGCTCACCATGTTTTTTGTTAGTCTTGATTTACAATTTGTTGCAAATTTTTCTATGAGCAATTGTTTTTCTTATTAGCTGTTATTTTGTTTTTTATTCTTTTTCTCAATCGAACTTTATTCACACTTTATCGAATAAAATTCTATTTAAAACCAATCAACAATGCCTACTGTTTATGCTTTCTAATTAAAATATTTATGTATTGATATACTTACAGACTCTACCCTCCCCCATTAGATTATTACATATTATTAAAGAGCCACCATCTATCACTCACACACTTAATTCATACATGATGAAAGCTCGCTTAAAGTTACAAGTTTCTCATGGGATATAACTAAAATGTGAATGGCCAATAATAACAAAATCTGATGTTGGCCATAATGGTAAAATATGTATTCCCAATATTGTCTCTGCAAATCCTGAAGACATTCATCATTTGTGGAGTGAGTAGCCATGACCACACACAAAATAAGTGAGAGAACAGTTTGACAAACAATTGACAAAGTATGCAATAACAAGGAATAGAAAAGGACAACAAATAATATGAAGCAAGTAAATAATATATGCAAAGCAAATTCCATTAGACGAGTGTGTTTTACTTAAGAGTGTGGAGTGAGTAGCCATGGTCAAATGCAAAATAAGTGAACTGACCAACAAATAATATGATGCAAGCAACGACCATCAGGCAGATACCATACTTAGACATCATTGCCTGTATTAAGGAAATAGACTTGAACATCCCTCAGCCTCAGGCGGATGAGCTAAGATGGAAAGTGAGACAAACATTGGAGAAAGCCAAGCCACTGAAACCAAACATCACAAAGAGGGGGGGGCTGGCAATAAGGACCCTACAGAGGAAAGAGAACAACATTACACTGCCAACTGACAAAAGGCAATGCAACTGTAGTGATGGACAAAACAGAATTAACTGAGAAACTGGAAGACCTCATTAGAAGAGGTAGCTATAGCATGACTAAGAATTGAGGTTGACCGACAAGAGTGAATTCAAATAATGAACAGACTTCAAGACAAGACAAACCCGAACTGAGTCAGATTAAACCGAGAAGCTGTTTATTTTATTGCCTAGGAAAAGAATCGCTGCATGCATCTGTGTGGTTTTGTCTATAAATTGGGGAGGGAAAGTATTTTACTGTCATTCCACATTGGATTGAAACCAACAACATCTAAAGGAGAAATTCATGTGTAAATAATTTAGGCTGACTACAAATTCGGATAAAAGATTCTTGTCACAAAATTTAATGACCATTGATAAAATGACAGCAGTCTAAGGATTTGATTTGAAATAGATTTTTTCCTTGGTATGAGGAATTTTATGGCCCCTAAGGACGGCCACCCCTGGTCAGAAAGAGAGATGTAATTCCCAGAAATAAAATTTTCTATATTTCTTTGCAGAATTTTGAGACACTGATAATTAAAAAGAGAAACATATGGTTTTTCTTTTCAAACAAAGCTAGATAATTTCTTATGCTTGAAATGATAAAACACAGATGTGAAATGACCACACACCAAAGATTCGATGAGAAATAACTTTTGGAGTGATAATTAAAATTTGGTTGTTTGGGCTAGACCACACTCCTCAAGCAATGGTAAGAGGCACTCACATAGGAGGAGGAGATGGGGTTGATCAGGTGACCAAAAGGAGGATCTCTTATTGGTCATTTGAAAATACTAAGCATACCTAAAATGTATCAAAACCACCCTCACTGAATGCAAGGCAATTAAGCAAGAGTCAATGGGTTTTCAGACAGTTGAGTAGAGTTGGTTTAACTGTTAGTCCGAGAGGGAGTGAGTTAACATGAGAGACATGTTGTCATGTGAGTGCCTGCCTTAGAGGAACGACCAATTTTAGCCTGGTGCCAGACCAACCAACTTAAATTGTTAAGTCCTATAGAAGCCATGGGTTGGAATTATAGTTGTCTGCATGCAAGTGTGATAAACTTTAACCAAATACTGTACAGAGCAGAACAGAACATATATAAATACCTTATTGTTAATTTAACAAAGATTTTTCTCATTGTGGTTCCAAGCTCTGTCTGGATTATAAATGCAATGGATTTCATTGACTTTCAACCCAAACCAGTTTTGTGATCACTCAAACACGGCATGGGACAGAGCAGAGTTTGGAATGAAGTGATCAGCTATCAATTGATATGTGGAGATTTTGGGCATCGACGCAAAGTACCAGTGGGGAGTTCACACAATAACATTGTAGATTCTTTGGATTTTATCAAGAATTTCTAAATATATAGCAGGAGTACCACACCAGGTGTGGCTGTAATATTCAAAGGACGAATTGTTGACATTTATAGGATTTTTTTTTTTTTTTCATTCTGATTAATTACAATCAGAAGTAATATTCCCATCCATTTTGTTTTTGCAGATTTGTCAACCAAGTAGTGTTAGAAAAGAAAAATGGTGAAATAAACACAAGTACATCACAGGACCACAAACGGGGTTAAAAAAAAAAAAAATCGTTTAACAATCTAAAATGGAAGAAGATTTAATTAACTGAGTATAGAGAGAGGCTTCTCCATTTTCCTTAATTATCAATTGTCACACTTTAGGCTGTTAATATACCAATCAAAATGCCAGAAAAACAAGACGTCATGGTTAAGAAATGCTTGTATATAACATTTTATGATATATTTGTTTAAAATCAGTTTAACTTAATCATCTTATTAGCAAATTTAAGGTTATTTCAGTGAAATTGGTACTCTGCCATCAACTCACCAAATTATCCTTTAAAACCAGTAATTCTAAGTAATATTCATGCTAAGAATAAAATTAAAATGCTAACAAATGACAAACATAGGAATAATTAAAATTTAATTTTTTTTTTTTGTGCTAAGTAACATTTGTTTCAAATCAGATTTAACTTTAAATTTGCTAATTTTCCTCAAATAATGTGTCAGAAATATATACTTTTATTCTTGCAATATTTTTAAAACTGATAAATGACTTTTTGTCAAAAATAACTGATTTTAATAACCGAAGTGACCAAAAAGTTAAGATTCCAATCAATTTCTGTTTGAAATGCACCAGTCTTCTCCTGTAAGGGGAAGAAACCCTGAAACAGATGACTTTCATTTACATAGAAATTACCATAAAAAAAAAAACTTCAAATATAAAAAAAGAAAAAACAAAATATTTTTAAAATAGGAAGGCATGATTTGAATTAAGCTTTTTAATTTTCGATTAGTAAATATAATCTTAAGTTTTTAAACTAACCCCAACAAATCTGAATAATTATTTTTTTTTTAATTTTGAAACTTTATAAATTATTGTAATTGGAAAAAAAAATAAAATATAAGAATAATTTTTTAAATTTCATTATTAATCAAAATTTTTTTTTTCTTCCGACTATATAATATCCCTACTTTTGTCTATTCAAGCAATTAAAATCTTATCAAATTAAATAATGTCATAGCTATATTTCATTTTTTATTTTATTATTGGAAGCAGATTTTCGGAAATAAAGGCAAAATTTTTCAAAAAAATAATTTATTTACATTCCTCAATAAGTCATGTGTAATTAGTAAAAGCAATTTTCACAACAAAATTTAATTTAAATTTCATGATTTATGTAGAGAGGGGTAATAATTTCAAAAATAATTTTACTCATTTGTAAATAAGTCCTGAAAGTTTCATTAAAATCCAACAATTACTTGATTTTTGCAAGAATTTCCAAATGTTTATCACAGGAAAAAAAAACTGAGTTATGGAATATTACGTTTTTCATTGTAAACTCTCGTAACGAATTAGTTTTACCCGCTGACTAAAATCAAAAGAAGATTTTTTTTTTTTTGCAAAAATTTCGAATAAAAAATATTTTAACTTTTCTCTTAATAAAAATATAAACATTTTGATGGAAAAAGTTCGTTTTTATTAAGTTTGGGGCCTTTTTTTTACTCATATTATGCGTAAATTTTTTTTTACTCATATTATTTTTTACTCATATTATTTCAGCGATTTAGAGGAGGCATCTAAAAGGAAAAATGCAATATCAAAGAAACTTTCCACGACAAATAACAAAAGACCAACACCATTGTTTCGTTTTTTTTTATTACAAGGGACAAAACTCTTGGTTTTTTATTCACTCTTTAATTTGTTACAATATTTACTGCCTTAGGGGAAAAAAATGAACGGAACTGAGAAACGATACGCCTTAAGGATCGAAAATTACGCAAATATGTAAATCGTTGTTGGTTTTAATGATGATTGAGGCAAACGAAGGATCTTTTCTCAAATGGTATAAAAAAAATTGGAAAATAAATGCTAGAAAAATTCAGGAGTTACTTCCCTTGGATCAGAAAATGTTCCACCTCCGAAACATTATTTTTGCCTTTCGTTTCGGTACCAAAAATGTCAAAATATTCACAGAAATTGCACAAAGAGAGAAAACCGAATTCAATGACAGTTTGAAAAGGTGCCTGTGCTTAAACCAAAAAGATAACAACAACATCAACAACAACAACAGGCCATTTTAATCGTCAAAAAAAGCAAAAATACTCAAAGATTTTCAGGAAAAACAAAAATATTTCACATTTCTTTTATTTTAATTATGGAAGCCTCGATTGCCATTAAATGTCTTTCAAATTTTTGTCGTCATAAAAAAATTATATCACATGCATTCATTTTGTTCTTTTGAAAAAAAAAAGTTCGAAAGGATTTACAGAATAAAGTGTAACAATTTCAAAATCAATTTCTGGCCCTGGTTCCAATGTAAGCTTTTTTAAAAAAAAAAAATAAATAAAAAAAAAGTAGACAGAATTACGGATATAGGGATGGCGTGGTGGGCAGTGTTCAGGAATGAGGGAAAAGGTGTGGGCAGTGCAGAATGAGATGGGAAAGCTCGTAAGAAAAAATGTTTAGGTATCAGGTTTGAATCAAAGTTTTTTATTGCCATTGAAAAAGTCCATGTGAGGCTGGTTGTTCTGAGATTAGAAAAAAGAAAAAATTTATGGGACAGGGTGACAGTTTCATTTTCTTGCCCTCAATGTCATTTTGTTAATGTTTTTAAATGGAAAAAGAAATAATAATAATGTTCTTAACAAAAGAAGCAACAGAAAACAAATATCAAATCAAAAACTGGTCTGATAATGAAAAAAAAAAGAATAATTAAAGAAAATAAATAATAAAAAATAATCATAAATAAAAAAATAAATACAAAAAAATGTTCTTAACAGAAATAAAAAAAGTAAGTAGCATTAAGTAGCAACAGCAGAAAAATCTGAAATAAAAAAAAATACCAAAAAGCATTTCTAAATCTCAAATTAAATATAATTTGTTCGTGTCGGTCACGAGGCCCCAGTTTTAGAGGAGGTCAGCAGTTGTCGATTACAATTTACAGCCAAAATTTTCAGAAGAAATCAACGGATTTTCAAACTCTCCAACATAAAATGGTTTCATTATTGAAGGTGGTTTAGGTAAATCAGCAAGATTACCTTAATACACGTTCTGGCAGTAAATGTTAAACTGGGAGATAAGAGCAGGTTACAATTCCCAATTGTGAACACACAGACACCTCATCTTGTGCGTAAATTTTACAAATACAAAAGACAATTTGAGAGGATATTTGAAGAAAACAGTACTTTTTTTTTCATTTACCATTTTGTTAAAATTGAGATACAATAATTTGTAAGAATTCACTTGTACACAATCAAGACATTTAATTTGTATGTTGAACAAATACTGTATCTTTAAAAAAAAAAAAAAAAAAAAAAGACTTTTTGATTTTCTTTCCAGCATAATTGGGCAGCTACATATAAATAAACAATCTCTCAACAGTCAGCTTCTTCAAATGCAACTTGGAAGAAGGAAACATTAAAAACTGAAAATTTTAAGCTGAACATTTTAAATATGATTTAAAACAATGATTTAAGCTGTAAAAATAAAAAAAATTAAAAAATTGATTTTACTAGATAGAAACTGAAATGGTTTCATGAAGGATTAGTGTTTTTTGTTTCATGAAATCTTTCACTTCCTCTCATGTGAAATTCTTCAAAAAGAGGTTTCTTTGTAGATTAAGTCTTCTTCAGTCTGAAAATGTACTCATGAATTAAATAGATTAGCACTTGGTTTCACTGTTCAGTTTGTGTGTGAGGCACTGCTTATAGGATACTTTTGTTACCCAGTTCAAGAACTATTTAAAAGGCTAGTGAATTAGTCACTTGAGGAAAGCCAAAAACCACACCAACTGAAATGTAGGAATAAAAATATTTCAATGAATAATGAGAATATCAGAACATCAAACAAAAGAGGAGGATTCATTTCTTATTATGAAAAGAACAATACTGTCCTTTTATTTGACACATTTTTTGGATAGGAACTTTACTTTTGTTGTTATCAGGGTTTTGTCATTTTTTTTTTTTTTTAAGCTTTACATTCTAGCTGAAATGCTGTTTTAGTCATCTTCAGGAACATGTCGCAAGTGGTGGTCTTTAGACATTGTTTTGTATGGAGACACATTCTGATGTCACATATTGTTTCAAAAAGCCTAAAAGTGTATAAACTGAAATATTCATCTCAAAACAAAGATGTTCACTAGAACAATGTGTGGATAAAGAAAATATTTAATTCACAATTTCAGATGACAATAAAAGCATATTTACTTACTCTTTGGAGTCAGGATGGGGGACTCTCTTAATAATTGAAGGAGGTGGAAATTTTTTAATATGCAATAAACAAGGGATCTTAAGAGGGGGCTGAAATTCATAGAGCCCCCAAAGTAAAATCAATAATGGGGGTAGTATTTTAAGGCCCAGGAGGAGGTTTAAAATTTACTACAAAAAAATTTTTTTTAAAAACTAAAAAATTTTTTTCTAACATTCAAATTAAACATGATTCTTCAGATAGATGATTCAATTTAAGCCTAAAGACAGAGGAACACAAAATTCACTTTATTTAAAGAGAGAGAGAGAATTGAGAAAAAATTTATTTTCATTGCTTTTTTTCTTTTTGCATTATTTTCATTTCTTCTCAAATTAAAAAAAAAAAATTATTGAATGGATAAACACTTATTTGTTGAAAGGGAAAAAAATTTGGATGTTTATAAAAATTTAAAAAAAAAAAAAAAAAAAAAAAAAAAAAGATTTTCTTGTGAATTCTGCACTAGATTGGCTTATCTAACTCTGCTGGACTGCATTGGAATTTCAGTGGAAACACCTGCAACTTTTGATTTAATGTTAGTGCACAGAAGTGCAAAGAAATTTAAAAATTTAGAAAAGAAAGTGGGGACAGGAGTGTCTATCTTTAAGAAATATTTAGAAAAGAAGTGGGGTGTAATGGTGTCCCCTATCTGTAAGGAATCTTTAAGAAAGAAAGATGGGTCAGAGGTGTCCTAACTTTAAAGACTATTAAGACAGTCATTTTCTACTTTGAGTTTTTTTACCTTTTTTTTTTTTTTTTTTTTCCAGAGTTCAACTGAATGAAAATAATCATTATTCGAACTCAGGGCAGAAGCAAAGAGAAATCCTCTTTAAGTCAATCATTTTTTTCATTTAAAGTAAAAAAAAAATTTAAAAAAATGGGGGAGAAAAAAAAAATTTTTTTTCCCAATGAAAGATTTTATCACAGAAAAGTGAAGAAATATGACAAGAAACTTTTGTGGGGCTTTGTGGCAGGAAACAAGTGGAGGTCCGATTCTGTACAAGACATTAAGATTTAGAAAAACATTTTTTAAGGCAGGAACAAAATTTGGACCCTGGAAGCATTTATGAGCTTTAAAAGGCAATGGAAGACAAAACAAAAGTGCATAATTATTTGACAACCTGTCAAAAGCTTCACTAAGTAAAATTTTAATAAAAAAAATAAAAATAAAAGTAAAAAAATATTTTTTTTCTTTTACCCTTTTATTTGGGGGTGGCATCATTCTGCGGCATCAAATGGTAAGTTTATTCCTGATTATCCTAGCAGACAAGTTCACTTTTGAAACTTTAAAAACAATCCAAAAATTTTAATATAGCAAAATAAAGAAATGTTGGCCTTAAATTTCAGTTTAAGTTCAATATACAAAAAAATTAGTGGCTAAGGATCTTATGGTGAAAATTTGTTGAATTACAGGTGACAAAAAAAAAAATCTAGTGCAATAAAAATGTTACCAAAATTGGCAGGATTCAGGATCAAGGAAACATCAAAAGGAATTCTTCCCACTGATTATTTGCAAAATCATCAGGCAGAAATTCTTATCTTAATTCTAACCAAAATATCTATTTGCCAAACATGAAGATTTGGAGTTGAGGAGGGGGGTGTTGTGTTAGTTGGAATTGTAAAAGCAATTGACTTGAGAGAGTTCAAATTTCAC
>JBBBDQ010030275.1:645000-828695 GCA_037127315.1 Ascarosepion bandense
ATAGTTCTTGTAATGTCTGCTACCGGAATTTGGAATGCCAGAAATGATTGATCATAGTTTACTGCTTTGAAATTCTTTGACATTTTGTTTTGCTTTTTTGCAGAAACCCTCGGTTCTTGGAAACCAAGTGGAAATGGCAATCACTAAACTCATTGAAGAAAATGATACAATGCTACGATTTGGGATTTGGTTTGAGTATCCTGATGCCCGTGTCAGAGTCCAGGAGAAAATTCAAAAGAACAATGATCAGAGTAAGTATTTTTGATATTTTATGACAACTTGGGAAATTGAGTTTATTTAGGCCTTGGAGTTATATCTGGGGTATAGAGGCCAATTTACTGCCATGCACATGACCCATGCTTTCAGGGGACCTGAATCAATAGCATAAATCTGCAAAGAAATGGTCAATTTTTTGTCGTTTTTTTTAAATCATTAAGCAAGGCAATAAAGCCACTAAGATGCAGGGTGGGGAGTATTGAATTTAAAAGAATATGAGAAAATGTAAATATTATTAAGGAGAGAGAGAGAGAGAGTGCAATAAAAGAACAGTAATTAAAAAGAACAAAGATAATGATTGACATTGCAATTAAATTTTTGAAGATCAAAAAAGCAAGAAGCTGGAAGAGAGTTCTATAAGTGAGAAGTGTGAGAAAAGAAACTGTTAGTATACAGTTAAAAATCTAGCAATTTCAACTATAAAATGACGAGATCTTCCCACCAATCTAGTACTGCACTTATATTCATAAAGTTTATGTAGCGAAAAGAAAAGTTCATCGTAACAAATACCATGAAAGTATTTATAGAAAAGACACGGAAGTTATAATGTGGGAGTGGGAAAGTGATAAACTTTCATTGTTACTTCTATAGGGCTATAGTTTGATTAGTTTGTTTAAATTTCATTGATTAAAATAAATTTGACCTTTCAGGTTTGTAAAAGATGAATATTTTTGAAAGATCCAAAAATGAGCTTTAAAAATTTGTTTCTTTTACATTTGTAAAGAATATTATTAACATGAGTTATTTCCCCTGAATCTTTAAAATTTTTAAAAACTTTTACTATAAATGTGATATATGTGTGTGTGTGTGTGTGTGTGTGTGTGTGTTTGTGTGCGCGTGCATGTGCACACAAAAGTGGACGCTAATGTCAACACCAAGGCTTGGTAGTTTGTTTCATGACTGAGTGCAATCTTCAGGCTAACTTTGTAACCTGAAGATTGTGTTCAAGCACAGAACACTGTCACCACTTAGAGCTGACATTAGCATATACTTTTATATTTACATATGCTCTGTCCCTGATACAGAGCACTTTTACCTATAAATATAGCATACCATAAAACTATACATTTTGATCATTCATATATATATATATATATATATATATATATATATATATATATGTGATGAGTGAACACTCTTGCCAGAAAAACACCATTTCTCATTGATCACATTTAATTGTTGTTGCCAGGTCCAACGTAACCTGGGGTGGTAGCACCTGTTAGGGCCCCAGGTATGGGCAAATAGTGACCCCCCTCCCCTCCCCCAAAAGAGCAAAACACTATGAAAGTATAAAAATATATTTTGATATTAAAAATACCAGCAATACATTTTTATGTAAAATATTACCAACAATGTACACCTACTAACAAATTATAGCAACTTCACCCAAATCTATTTACAATACTACCAAACAGCCAACATGAAGGAATTCTCTCATGTTATTAATCCATATAATATCCTACAATTTTTTAAAAGAAATCAAACTATATTCCAAAATAATACTTAAAAAAAACTACAACATAAAACACACATATCCCTACGTTAAGTAATCATGTCCGCACACAAAAGCTGAGTATCATCTACCATGTATTCAGTTGTGAAAGCAGAATACTTATTTAAAATTTCCTAAGAAAATTAAATTTTGCCATTAAATAACCCATGAGGAGTTGATATGTCATTAAATAGATAACAAATAGTTTTTTTTTTTACATTCTCTGAGACTGGTTGCCAACCATGGTGAAGGACTTCAGTCTGCCCATACCTGGGGAAGTGGGGTTGGAGAAGAGATGAATTTGTGAAAAACTGAATGTAACAAGCTTCACTGCTAACCATTATACCAATTTCACTTGATAAATGTTTAATTTCAGCAAGAAGTTTGGCTTAATATCTGGGGAATCTAATTTCTTAATGCAACTTCACATGCATTGAATGACATGTTTATTCTAGCCTTTTTTTAGATTGAAAATTGTTTGAAATTAAATACTAAATGTTAGTTATGTGGTAATATATATATTTGTTTTCTAAGATCAGTAAAAAAATTATGGGATATATTTACTTTCTAGGATGAGTAAAATTATGGAATATATTTGTTTTCTAGAATGAATAAATTTACGGGATACATTTGTTTTCTGGGATGAGTAAAATTATAGGACATATTTGTCATACAATGTGACTAAATGAAGGAATTTCAGTGAAGTTGGAATTATATTCCATGATTAGGCTGGGCATCTTGAGCTAATATATTTGAAGGCATTATTTGAGAATGATCTTGAAAACAAAACCTATTGTTTTGAAACAGTTGAAGCCTTTGTTCACAGTTGGTAGAATTAGTGGAATTATTTTAATTAGTATTTCTTGCTTAATGCAGCCAACATTTGTCTAGAACCAGATTTTTGCCATGAATGATAGAGAAATTCTTCATTGTAATGACACCCATTTTTTTTTTTTTTTTTTTTTCAGTACGCCAAGCCCGCAAATCTGGCCAGGATGATGCTGGTGCCACTTCTTGAGTACAAACTCCTGACCCCCTTGACTACCAAATATTGAGGCTCTCCTCCTAGTTATTCTCTTCTTCCTCCTTCTTTTGGCTGCCATTACTTTCCCTTCTTTCCTTTATTTTTTTTTTTTTCGTTTCTTTTTGCATCTTTGCTTTTATGTGGTTACCAAAATGATGGACAACAGCTGTGATGTCATCTTCTGAGAATCATTGGACAGCTGCCTGGACGGCCAGCAAGGGGGCAGTTCTTTGACTCACCCTTCTGGATATGCTACATCTTACTTCCCCACCCGATACCGTCTCTACTAGGGTCTTTTTCATCTTGAAACATAAGAAAAAATTTTAAAAAATAATCATTAAATTTTTTCTAATTTTTTTTTTTTTAAATTGTCCACCTTCAGCTTTTATGTTTG
Source organism: Ascarosepion bandense (assembly GCA_037127315.1). Taxonomy (NCBI): domain Eukaryota; kingdom Metazoa; phylum Mollusca; class Cephalopoda; order Sepiida; family Sepiidae; genus Ascarosepion; species Ascarosepion bandense. Next base: position 648,187 of record JBBBDQ010030275.1, read on the forward strand.
TGTGGAAATTGTACTTTGGCCAAACATGGCCCAAGAAAGATTAAGGTCATCGTATCTCTTGTTCCTTGTATCTGGGTCGATTACCCACCTGACACTCAATAAATACCTACTTCCTTTGAGGCTGGCTTGTCTCATTTGTCTTTGTATAGATATTTTGGCTCGACTGCTTCATCACTCATAAATGTCTGTGGTTTCAGTAGAATTTTATAAAAATCTTCAGGAGCCAATTTAATTCCAATCAATTCCATCCTAGGTAATTTTTCTTACATTTCCACTTTGCTCTGACATGAATAAAAATCTTCTTGGAAGAGGTTTTTTTTTTTTTTTTTTTTTTTTGGCTAAAGGCATAAACATTTCTAAAACAAAATCCTTGAGATTTTCTAATGTTTTTTTTGTTTCATTTGCTTTATTGTATAAAACTTTCATTATAAGTAATTTCTTGTTTATTTCTCGATGTTCTGTCTGTGATGTTTCTTTCTGTCCACAGCAGTGCACAAGGGGATTTGCTGCAAATAAGAAGAATAAAGATCTTTTCTATCCCCATCCCCTTTTTTATTTGTTCATTTATTGTTTGTAGAAAGCGGATGTGAAAGGCTTTTAATTAGAACTAATTTCAATGGATTTGTTTATTCGACATTATTTACTACAAATTGTTATTTTGCGGATGCACATATTTAGGTAGATGCTTTGATGTTTCTTAAACAGTATAAAATACTTAATGAAACATGCTTCTTGAAACTTACCTTCGAGTGCATATTTTTATTATGTCTCTCGAATGCAGAGGCTGGTATTTCACAGTATTGAAAATAAAACAGGGTGTTTACTCAGATATGGTTATCCACATTAGTTAGGATTACTTGACAAATGATAAGACAAAATGAATTTAGTTGATCAGCAAAATTTAATCTTTGATAGATGGCAAAAATAAATTTTGCAATTAGAATTACCTGTCTCTTTCTTAAAAAAAAAATCACTTGAAATTAGAGTCTTCAAATTTTTCCACCCATTTTATGTTTGGTAAGAGACTGAAAAAGACTTAATTAGAAATTTCCATACTTAGTCCACATTTTTAGAAGAATTTGACACCATTGTTTAAACAGGAAAGCCTTAATTTGCAATTTGTAACAGTATTTTAGTGTGTTGTGGTGCAGTGGATATCAGCTCAGAATGAGACAAGTTCAAATTCAAGTTGAATTCATTACATTCACATATGCACAAATACCCTTGAGAAAGGGATAAATCTGTTGCTTATCCCTCCAACTATGGGTTAAATAACAGGACAGATTGGGTTCTATAGCATTGGTTGGTGACCAGTCTACTATAGAAAGTAATGGCAACTTACTGCTTAGCAATCTTCTACCCAGCTAGTCATGTTTCTTCCAAGACATGATCGCCCAATTGTATATTAGGTATAGCACTTGATTGACCAGATATAATAGTTATAAACATAATTAAAGCTTCTACTGGGCATAAAGTGGAGGATCTGTCTTCTGTTGTCATGAAGTAATAAACTGATTACCCTAGAATTAGTACAAATTAATATAATTGAAAACAAATACAAATAAAGCTTCTGTTGGACCTAAAGTAGGGGATCTGTTTTCTATTGTTGTGAAGTAATAAACTGATCCCCGACTAATTACTACTTATTAATATAATGTTATAATCGTCTCTTCTTTCTAAGCTATGGGTTGACAAGCAGGACAGATTGGGTTCTATAGCCTTGGTTGGCAACCAGTCTATTGCAGAAAGAAATGACAATCTTTTGCCCAGTCAGTTATGTTTCTTTCGAGACATGATCACCTAAGTATGTATCATTTATGGCACTTAACTGACTGATTTTAGATCGTGAGGCTTTTACATCATATGCCTAATCCAAAACTTGCTTAACTTTCACTTTACTGTAAGTTATTACCAAATAACATTTGACTGCATTGTCAATTACCATTCCCTATTCAAAAAGGGTTGCTTGCTGAAGTTCATCAGCTTAAAACAAATGAAACTGTAAAATAACTCAATTTTGTCATTGCTTTTTTTTTAACACGTGTTTAACATAAAATTCTTTGATTCCTTCAAATAGAAATTTTTTTATTCTCTTTAAACTTTCAATTTAATTCAATATTTGGTTCTGCATAAAAGACATAGATTTAGAATGTAAAAAAAAAGCAGCAAACATTTTCCCCTGTAAGAATTCCTTAAACTAAAATATCCTTGAGGTGACAAATGCAATTTAAATAATTTGGGCTTTCAACCATCCAATTTTTCTCAAATAGTTTTTTGGCACTCTTCAGAGAGTGCCAAAAAACTTCTCCCAATTTGTAAGTGAGAATTAATAACATGACTCAACTACTTTTTAGTTTCTTTTTTTAAAGTATAAACTTTATTTAAGATTTGTTTTTTCTTTGATTTTAAATAGAACACATTATGCAAATAATTGCCTTGCTATATTTCTTTACGTCTTTAAAGAAAGTTATTTTGCAAAGATTATAATGTGCAGTTTTTTTAACATTACATACAAAATTACAAATGTGCTAATAGTTAATATTTATTCTGAATCTTGTCTACAATTTTTGTGTTCATGTTGAAATTTATAAATTCTTCCAGCTTTTCTGCATTGAAGATAAACCCTCATCTTATTTATATTATTTAATTGGTGTAGATAGACTAAACTATCGCCCGGTTCACACTCCACCCACGTCTATTAAACAGGTGAAGAGGCTCATCCCTTGTTTCCTGTTTAGGATGCAGTTTCCGGTTTTCTCTTTTCACTCCTATGTAGCCCCCTGCACATCAGTGGCGTTACCACCTTGCTTGGGGTGATGTGATTAAGAAAAAAAAAATTTGGACTATTGTCCTCATCTTTGTTGCCATGTTTATGATGTTTCCGCTGTTATACGCTCCAGTCTTCTTCAGGTGCTAGGAATTTCAAACCAAACCCTTTATTACAATAACTGGGGTATATCATTCTTTGTGCAAACCATGTGTTATCTCCCTTTAACTTAACTCTCAAGTTATTTGTTCATGCAAAATTATTGTTATTATTGATAATAACTCTTTGGGTCAAGTCACTGGAACTAACCAACATCTGTATCCACTGGGCCATGTGTCCTTGTGGACAACAGCAAGTGAATTTCTGGAACTTATAAATCTAATGTCTCAGTAACCTTTTTTTTACCAGAGTTCATATTGTCTCAGTAACCTTTTTTTTACCAGAGTTCATATTGCAATCTTTTGATGCTAATGATTCTCTTTACCACTCTGGTTCCCATATTGTATTCATTTCTATGCTTGGTTGGCTTAGGAGATTTTTGTAACATAACATATGTGCTGATTCCTTAAGTTTACATAATTTTCAGTGGTGTTTTCTATTATTTCAACTTCATTCTATAGGGGCGGTGATCCCCTTTCTCCCTCTATATATGGTCAGCTATACCTGATTTTTCTATCACCCCTTCTGTTATGGCCTTGCAATGTCCCAGAAATTCACTTGCTGTTGTCCTCAAGGACATATGGCCCAGTGGAGATAAATGTTAGTTCCAGTGACTTAACTCAAAGAGTTGCAAGTTCAATACTAAGCTACAGCAGTGGCAAACAAATAACTTAGTTAAGTTAAAGGGAGATAACTCATGGCTACCAGAAATGGCTTCGCACAAGAAATGTGAATCCTATACCCCAGTGATTGTAATAAAGGGTTCAGTTTGAAATTCCTAGCACTTGAAGGCCACAACATCATAGACATGGCAACAAAAATGAGGACAGTAATCCGAATAATGTAAATACTACTTCATCTCAGAAGTATAGAGAAACTCTCATCCTATTTTCAAAATAGCTCGAAAGCAAAATTCATATCACTTTTTCCAAAATGAATTTAATGTATATCCTTACCAATTTGTCAGAATGTGTTGTAAAGCAGAAAAGCTGTGAAAATTTCAATAAGAATAAAATTGTTGAAGATTCAGATAATTAGTAGCAGATTTTTTTTTTTTTATACAAAAAGTTGCACAATTTTGTTCTTTTCTTACATCATTAGTGGAAAAAAAATACTAACCCTACAATACATATTTCTTTTTTTCATTTCTGATCTGATGATGTCTAGTAAGGCCGAAACATGTTATCTAGTTTCAATGAAACAGTTCTCCATTTATCATCCTTCAGACTTTGTCTCTATTATGTATAGTATTGTATACACATAACTTAATTATTTACTACTTTTATAAATTCATCTTAAGAGATAATAGCCAGTGAGAAAATCATTTTCATCTTTAGATACATTTTAAGTTTTAACAATATCAAAATGAAACCCAATGCCTGACTTTCTGTTGAAATCATTTTCCACTCTTATTATTTTTAATAATTTCACCCCAAGCAAGGCAACAAAGCCCCTAGGCTGCAAAGGGTGACTGGGTATTAGAGAAGAAAAACTATGAAGCAAAGGAAGACAATAAAATAATAAAATTGAAGATAACAATTGACCTTGCATTTGTATTTTTGAAGATCAGAATTGACTGAGAAACAAGAAACCCACAAGTAAGAAGTGTGAAAGAAAAAACTGTTAGCATAGAAATTATGGGTACATGTAGCCATTTCAACTGTAAAATGATGACCTTACCTAATGTGCTTAATTCATAAAGTCTAGCTACTATAGCAGAATGTTTATCTAAACAATTTATAGAAAAAGCAGTGAGGAAGGGACTAATGCCATGGTGCCAGGTCAGGATCAATAACATTGCAGATTCTTTGGAGTTTATCAAGGATCTAAATATATAGCTGAAGCACAAGACCAGATGTGGTAACAATATTCAAATACTTGTTTGTTTTACAATGGAAATGTTCCTGACACTGTTTAACCTTTGTTTTCCCCAAAAAAAGAAAACCATTCTCATTACTGTATATTTTTGATTTTTTAAAATCAATTTTTGTATTTTTTTTTTAATCCCTTGGCATTATTGTTTTAAAAAGAGATGATTACAAGTTTAATAAAGTATGAAAATGGATTTATACATTTTCTTTATTCTCAAGAATTAACAAAGGTATCAAACGTGATTAGATTGCTTATACAAGAATAATTTTATATTTACGAAATTATAAAAATATGTAATCCAGCTGTAAAAAAAAAAAAAAAAATCTATTTACTATTTTATAAAAAAAATAGTAAAATATTTTTTACATTATTTGGACTCTTGCCCTCATTTGGCAATTGTATGCTCCGGCCTTCTTCAGGTGCTAGGAATTTAAAATGGAATCCTTTAATTCAGTCACTAGGGTTTATCATTCTCATTCCATGTACAATGCCACTTCTGGTACCCATGTAGTTATCTTCCTTTAACTTAACTCTCTACATTATTTGTTCACCACTGCTGTAGCCTGGTATTGAACTCACAATTCTTTGGGTCAAGTCACTAGCACTAACCAATGTCTATAACCATGTGTCCTTGAATCTGGAGTGTACAATGGACAAAGGAGAAGGACAACAGTCTGAATAATGTAAATACTACCTCTTCTCAGAAGTATAGACTGAAGAATGCCTGGGAACAAGACAATTTAAATAAATCCATTATGAGTAACTGTAAATATAAATTTTTAAAAAGAAAAGAAGCATTTCCCAGGCATTTCTATTTGCTCTCGCCACAAATTCCCTAAAATAGGTTGAGAACATCTCTTCATTTGATTCAAACATTCTTGTCATTTCTCTTTCGTATCTATTCATTACACCCTTTTATGTTAAAAATTCACAGTATGGAATGATACACTTCTTTCTTTGGTACTTTATAAAATTAGATTTTATCGTTCAGTGAGATTTTATGAAGATCTAAGATACTGCCAGTTTCAGATGTATTTTATCTTCATTTGTTTTGGCATATTTCTTTCTCATAGGTGAACATTAATCTCAACAATTCATCATAAAGTATAGTTTATGCTGCTGATATAGACTTTTGATGAAGAGCTGTGCACACAGATACAATCTTTACATATTTCCAGAACATTTTATTGACTTGGTCAAAGAATGGTCAAAGAGTACACTAGGCTCTCTTGCCTTGATTAGAAACTATTTTAAGTAAAGCAAAACTGAATTCAGAAATCTGAATGCAATAGGAAACCATTATCTTATGAATGCATGGAAACTTAGAGATAAAAAAAATAAAAAGGAAGATTTGGAGAGCCATGATTGCATACATCCTAAAGGCACATGGCTGTTAAGAGAAAAAAAAATGTAGCCTGAATTACAATAGATGGAAAGTAACCTTACTGCTTACAGTCTAATACACTATCATCATTAATAAAAATGTCTCTGGAAAAAACAATTATTTCATAATTGTTTTTTTTTTTTTTTTTTTTTTTTACACAGTAAGGTTCACCCTGTACAAAGCCTGAGGTGGAGGGCCACTCAAGGTAGAGGGTTATGTTAAGAAGCAGTTTATACTAATAGGAGGGAAAGATAATGGCTAACTCTAGACTTGAACAGGTTGGAGTTGTAGTGATCAGAGAAACCTTTTGCAAGAGAACTGAGTGGATCACTGGTTGGCAACCAGTCTAAGAGAAAGATAAGGTTATACAGGGTTTCTAATCTCAACATAATAGGAGGATGATGGTTTGTAAATCAGCTTGAACATAACAGGCAGGATTTTATTGAGTAGAAATAAAAACAACACTGATTAAGCAGGAGAAATTTATCCTGGGCTGGACAATTTTATTATTGAACAAAACAAAAAAAACAAAAAAAAAACAAAAAAAAATTTTATTCAAGTAAGAAAAAAAAAAACAGGTTTGTGAATATCCTTTTCAGGTGTCAACCAGAAAATTGGTGTCGTGAGATAAGTTTGTGTTAGGTGCAAAATGTGGGGGTGGATATGAAAGCTAAACAGAAATTGTTTTGTGTTCACTGTAACAAGTCGTTATGGGATTGAATTTCAAAACCCAGATTGGGAAGACATTGAATTTAAATGAAGACAAATATAACAAAGAGATAGATAAACGCCTTGCAGTTTGGACAACAGTTTTTGGACAAATTTGTTGAAAAAGTTAAAATTTTGTCAAAAGAATGTTATAGATAATAATTAAAATATTAAAATTAGCTTTACCTGAGAAGTTGTCTTTTTTATGTTAAAACCATTTTTTTTTTTTTTAATGAAAATTTTTTTGTATAATATAGAAACAGTCACCTGTTTTTGTTAAAAATTTTAATTTTTTTTTTGATTTTCCAGTTTAGATTTTATGGTATTAAATTTCTTTTTTTTTTCTCTCCTTTGAAAAAAGAAAAAAATTATAATCATCCACTTAATATATGTTTACACACTCATTTAGGTTGTTTTTTTTTTTTTTTTTTTTTTGGAGTTGAATGTTTCTTGGGGGTAAGGATGAAGATTTTCATGCCACCACATTACCAATTCCTCTGGTTTAATTATCAAAGTGCATATTGGAAACTCTGCAATAAAAAAACAAAAAAAACAAATATCATTTCCAGCAGTCATTTGGATTACAATTTGAGGTTCTTGGTTATATAGCCATATCCTTCTAGGGCAACACTTAAAACAAGCTTGACTGAAATTGGAAGCTAGGCTCCTGCAATTTCAATTATATAAAACTAATATATTGTTATGGTACCCTCTTGGGAGGATTGGAATCTTGATACATATAAAGTACCTGTGTGACTTCTAAAGAGCAGTAACAGCACTTACAAGCGGTCAAGTACAGCAGTTAACAAGAACAGTTAACAACAGCTACTAGTCAGGTGGTGTAATAATATCTTCGGACTTATTTCTATATTACTATTTATTAACACTTTGAATATCTTGTTTCTTGTACTAATACACTGTTTTGAAACAACCTTCTTGTTCTTTCTTACTTCTAGCACAAACCGATCACTATAACTTTGCATTGAAGTTTCGCCACAACTCTACAACATATATAAAACACTATATTTTGAGAAAATTCCATATGCAGTAAAAGGGAAATTAATACTTATAAATGATGCCATGTGTCAAATGTAAGTCTACTGATACTGTCAAAAATAATGTTCTATGTAATGTTATTTTGGGGGATCAGTATGCTATTTAGTAGCAGTAGAAAACTGAACCCCACTTAATGTCCAGTAGAAGATTAGTCTTTAGCACTCTGTTGGTGAGTATTTTTGTGAAGCAAAATGTTAGTCCTGCCAATGCAAATTGCGTTGTCATATCCTTCTATAGCAACATCTAGAACAATCTTGACTGAAATTAAAAGCCAGCCTAATTTCAAATATATAGAACACTGTATTTTATAGAGATTTCATATACAATAAAAGGAGAAGTAATATTTATAAATGATGCAGAGTTCTGAATATTAAGCAACATCAAGCCTGGCCACAACTTCACAACATATATGGGTGACTACTTGGGAATACCAAGTGTAAGCTTGGATGTGCGGATGGTTTAATGGATAACTGCTTGGAATTGAAAAGCAGAACTGAGTTCCAATTCCAGTCAAGTCCATTATATTCACTTAGACACAAATACCCTTAAGAAAAATATAAATTCACATCTTCCCCTAGCTATGAGTTAAATAGTAGAACCCTTGATTGATAAATTATTATCTCAGAATTCTAACATTTTAAAAATATTTTCAGACATTAAATAATCTGCCAAATGTTATATCCATATAATTTGTTTATAAAATTTTGATTAGGTATGAAGTCAACTCTTTCCCCCTACCCTAGCTAGGGGTTAATTAATTAGACTTGTATCACTGCATCAATATTATTAAAAACAAAAAAAACACATCCAATTGACAGATATTTTCTGTTTTAAATGATCTGTAAAAGTCGATAAGTCATAAAAGGCTGATTAACTGCACAGCCATATTTTTTAGATTTATTTACATTCTCTGGAATGTATAGAAACTACCATGACCACAATTAAAATTCTTGCTATATCAAAAGTAATCAACAAAATTGGACAAAATTTATTAGTGTCGTAGCAATATTTTAAAATCCATCTGATCAACATTTAATGCTATTTACATTTTTACCATCTCTGGTTAGCTCCCTTTATATTGTAGATGCTTGTTTACAAAAGCACTATAGCTACAACAGATAAATTTAAAACAATTCTAATAAAGCATGTTCACAAAAATCACAGTTAAGTTTGTATTTGTAATTCACCCCTGAGGATAATCTTGAAGATCAAAAAACTATAAGACCTTCCTTGATGAAATTCAGGTTAACATCAAGAAACTCATTAGAGAAATAGAAAGAATTATTATAAAAGATTGAATAATATGGACATATTATTCTATGAAACATGTTTGTTATATATATATATATATATATATATATATATATATATATATATATATAAATAAATAATTTTCCTAAATTTGATTCACAAGCATTTTAATCATTCCCTTAGACTAAAAATAGATTTTTAGCAAAACATCAATAAATATATCCCAACCCAACCTATGACATTAAATAAACACATGTGCAACCTAAAAACTAAAAGTAACTCTACTAAAAATTAGGGCAACTGCTGAAAAAAAATCAAGACCTGTCCAGTAAACAGCGAGTGCATGACTGAAAGTATAATGTACAAAGCTAAATTCTATTTTGGTTCCACTGAGAACAAATGAAAATATTGGTACTACCAATTATCAAATGACATTAAGTAATATTAAATACATTAAAAGACAACAAAAGCCCACTTATTCCCTGGGATATCATCGTGAAATTATTCTTATAACGGAAAAAGAAATAGATGTAATTTATGCCTTTTACAAAAACTCTAATTTACTAAACAAAGTGAATTGATGATTACATGCAAACATAGAAATAAATATCCGATCAAATACGTTGACTCGGATTAATATAGGATTTTCTATGTAAACCTTTTTATATTGCATTATTATCAGTATCAATTTCTTTTGTTTACTCCTAAACTAAAAACAAGTAATCCATTCTTAACTCATAAGCATAAAACGTCTAAACTGTCCTAAAAATATTTTGCCTATTAGTTCAACTTTTGAGATTTTACTTTTCAATTTCATAATTAAGATTCAGTTCAAACTCAGTTAAATTATATAATTAAAAAAAATAACATTTCACCATTATGATATATAACTACCATGAACAATACCAGAACCAAAAATTCAAATCCCAGAACAGTCAGCATAATAAGTAGGTGATGATTGCATAGTCCATGAAACTGAGTCATGCTATAGATATAGGATATTATACATATAAGAACAAATTAAGTAAAAATCCACAGTTCATAGCATTTACTTTTTAAAAGTGCTCAATACAAAGTAGAGCAATATATTACATTATTTTTATTAAAAGTGATTATAATAAAAACATTTTACATCGCTAGAATTACCAAGTATCCCTTGAAGTACAATTTATAGTACTGAACGATGTAAAATGTTTTTATTATAATCACTTCCATTTTACTGTAGGTAACACTAATGATAACTATCTCTCTCTCTCTCTCTCTATATATATATATATATATATATATATATATATATGGCAGAAAAAAAAAGACACAGATATGCTTGTTCAGGTCAAAGCCAGATTTTATTTTTTTCTATTTCCATCTTAAAGCAAAAAGAAAGAATATTTTTTTTCTTGCCAGGAGAGAAAAGTCATTTTCCCAAGCCGATTAGGTCAGCAATCTTTCATGCTGACCTTTACACAATTCTACAGTGTGTCCACTTGGTGCTGGCAGCTTGAGAAACAGGACACTCGCATTTATAAATAAACAACAACAGCAACAAAAATTACCTAAACATGCAACAAAGATAGTTTTTTTTTTTTAAATAAATCTGACAAAGAACTATGCAATCTACTTTTAGCCTTCAAGATTTCAAACATTTTAACAAATGAATCCGATGACAAGCAATCATTTTGCATGATATTTAAACAAGACAAATTAGGCCGCAGGAAAATAAGGCATGAATTTTAATGTTGACATTTAGAAACCCCAACTAAGTCAAGGATGAAATCAGACCAGAATAAAAAGGCACTCACTGAGGATCAAATTCATTCATTTGCTAACTATTAGTCTAGAGTAGAAGAACATACAGATATCATCTTGAAACACCGGTTGTTCTACAATTACTGAAGTTAAGCAATGTCAAGCCCAGTCAGTATGTAGTTGGGTAACCATTTGTGAATATCAGATACTGTAAGCTTGGATGGGCAGGTGATGTAATGGATAATGACTTGGAATTGTTAATCAAAGAGCCAAGTCTTAAAAACCATTCAGTTCATTATATTCACTTACAAACAAAATACCGTTGGGAAAGGTATGTAAAATATTTTCTGGATTTAAATAACGTGCAAAAGGTTGATAAGCCATAGAAAAGGAATCAATCAATGAAATACTGATCCACTACACAGGCATGTCTTTTAGATTTATTTACATTCTTTGCAATAAAAATGTATAGAAACTATTGTAGCCACAAAGTGAGGCATCAATTTATATATTGTTTGTAATATAGAATTGATCCCCCATCTTATATTCACATAATGTCTTGTTTTATCAATTTCTGATGCTGTAGGAATCTACCTCTTTTCCTCCCAGCTATGAATTAATTAGTAATACTAATTATGTGAAAAAAATTCTTACAATCTCAAAATTTATTCTGACTTTAAATAACCTGCCAAGAGTTGATAAGCCATAAAAAATAAACGAAGAAAAGAAATCTATTTATAGTAGGCACCTGTCTTTATTAAGCTTTTTTTTTTAAAAAAAAAAAAAAAAAAAAAAAAAGGGTTGTTTCTATTTTATGGCATATCAATTCCTATGGGTCACTTCATGCCAAACGATTATTTCCATTGGTAGACATAGGTTTTGAGAAGCTCAAGTTATTTTGAGGGTTGGTAGTTTTTAGATGGTTGAAGACTTTTGGATAAGTTCAGTTTTTCCCTTATAGATCATTGGTTCTAAAACTATTACTTGAAGATATCAACAATGAAATTCTAAGGAAGTTTCTAGGTAATCAGTCAGTCAGTTAAGTGCCAGATGTGATACATGCTTGGGCAATCATGTCTCGAAAGAGATATGACTGACTGGGCAGAATATGTTCTTGCAATAAGTTGCCATTACTTTCTATGGTAGACTGGTTTCAAACCAAGGCTATAAAAACCAATTTGTCCTGCTATTTAACCCATAGATGGAGGGAGAAGAGATGGATTAATACATTTTCCAAGGATATTCGCGCCTATGTGGGTAATCAGATTTCAAATAAAAAGAATTCAGATTTTTTAATACCCACAGAGTCATGTTATTAAATAACCTTGTCAGATCATGACTTTCATTTGGAAGTTAGGTATGATGCCAAACTTGTTCAGAAACATCTAAACTGTCAGCTGTATAGAAATGCTTTCTATGTCAATGGTTAAAAATGGCTTTGAGCAAATGGAACCTGTAGGACATTTTCTTTTTCAATTTTTTAAGTCTTTTCTACAAATATTTTCACAGCTTCTGCTCTGATGGGCTTCTTTCCCTGGAGCCCCAACCACATAAATTTACTCATGCTACTAGATTGGCAACTAGGTTCCTCTCTTTTACCATCAAAACAGTCAAATGTAATTGCCATTTCTATAGTATCTGTTTCTCTTCCTGCCTGTGGAATTCCCTCCCATATACTTACTTCCCAGATAGCTACAATCTCCAAAAAGTTTAAGTCCTACGTCAATTGCCATATTCTACTATCTTCTTGATTCCTATTTTTCTCTTATTCTTTCTTTGACATCCTCGGGTAACTTGTTTCATCTTTCTTTTTCTTTCCTTTTTCTTCACTGTAACCCTCTGCACTCCAGTGGCAATACTGCCTGCTTGGGGTGAAATGATTATATATATCAGATCTACAAAGGATACTTTTAATCAACATTGGTATATGCACTTAACTTCATTTAAAAACAACATGTATCGAAACCAAACATCACTTTCTGCATATTTTTGGAAATTAAAGGACACAAATAAGACACCCAATGTAAAATGGAAAATCCTGGAAAAAAAAAACTAGAATCTGTAACCTGTTTAACGACATCTGCCCTTTATGCCCGAGTGAAAAGCTGCACATTCTAAGGTACCCTAACAATGGTGAACTATTGAACCGTAGGGATGAATTAACAGTGTTATGTAAACATGGAAAATATTTTTCATTAAAATTTAATCAAAAGGTATCAGCTATAACTCATGCTCTAATATAAAAAAACAACTTACAGTTAAAATTATTATTTTTTTTTAATTGTATCACCCCGAGCAAAGCGGTAACGCCACTGATGTGCAGGGGGCTACATAATAGTGGAAAGATTGGAAAAGAGAAAGCCGGAAACCACATCCTAAGCAGGGAACAAGGGATTAGCCTCTTAATGCTAAAAAGGGGGTTAAAATTTAACAGTATTGTAAAACCTTTTCCTTTTTTGCCTTTAATCAGTTAAGAAGTCATTTTAATTAAAAAATCATTAATAATTTTGCTCCTTGATCAACAAGAATTTGGCAATCCCAAATTTTCTCGTATAAACACGAAAGATATTCTATTTCTCATCGACACCAGTTGCAATTTATGACACTAAGTGATTTGTCAATGCTTAAAAGACAAAGTTCAAAGTAATGAGGCTAGACAAGCAACTTTACGAGTGCTTCAAAAGCCTGTAATTAGCAGGGCCAATACAAGCATTATCCAATCTACATAAGTAGATTTACCTAATTGAAGTATTATGTGGGCCCCACTAGATACCTTACTTAGATAAAATAATCCTCTCCAGAAGTTAATTAATATCCATGTTTCATCCACAAAATAAAAAAATGAATATTATATAATAAAATAAACCCATACAATACTAAAAGGTCACTATTTTATCCACTCATCGATAAAATAAAAATTATCTACTCATTTAAATAATCTAAGGTCTCACTATGTGAATTACCCAGACAAAACTAAAGTGACCTGTCCAGAACTAACCTACCTCGCTCCCCCTATCCTAACCCAAATTTGTATTTCTATGGTTACAAACTGCCAACGGACCAGCTTAGACATACTAAATTCCCATCCTATACATCACTTACATATCACATTCCCAAAAATAAATCATTTCCACCATTTATTTTCAGTTCCACAAATCACCTGAAGAGGAGCGGTCATGCCCCAAAACATGAAAGTTTTTGTGTAGTGATACTATGCTTTTATAAACCATTGTAACAACTATTACAATATATATATATATATATAATAATTTCATCAAAAGCAAAATGCTGCTAAGATGCAAGGGGTGAAAGAAAATGTCAATTGACATGCATAAATGACATTTAGTGACACTATGATTGAGACAACTATCCTGAAGAGCATGATGCGGGATTTTGATATTTAACAGTGAGAGAAAAGGAAAGAAAACAAAAGAGAGAAAAAGTTACCTGGGATGTTGAAGAAAGGATAAGAGAAAGATGCAAATTAAGAAGATAGAAGAGAGCAATTGATGTTGCACTTAAACTTATCAAGATTGTAGTTATCAGCGAAGCTAGTATATGGAAGTGTGTTCTACAGGTGGAAAGTGTGAGAAAATAAACTGATAGGATAGAAATAGCAGTATTTGGTGTTTTATGATCAGCAATAAAGTTGGCAAGACATGATCTTCAAAGTTATCACACATCTGATCGAATAATAAGATCATCAATAATATAATAAATAAGTTTGGGGAACAAGTGACAAAAACCAGATAGAGGATTTTCAGTCACAGATCTCTTATGTTTTTTTTTAATTAATCATTTCAACCAAAGCAAGCCAGTAATGCAACTAAGATAGAAGGGGTTACTGAGGTTAAAAGAAAATGAGAAGACTTTAGGAATAGAAACTGGAAACATTTCTAAACAGAAAACAAAACATAGAACTAGTTATGTTCAAAAGAGAAGGGGTGTGAACCGGGTTTTGGTTTGTTTTATGGCATATCAACACCTCAATGGGTTATTAAATACTAACAAAATTTTCTACAAGAGATTTGTATGAATATAATATGTATTCTTTGTAAGAAATAAGTTTGACGTATTTTTAAAGAGGGTTTTGTTAAGAGTCAGATGTATTACTAGTATATATCTTTTTTCCCCAAAAATGTATTACTGATAATATTTTTTCCTTCACAAATGTATTAGAATTTTTACAATAAAAAATCCATATTTATACTTTCATAGTGTTTTGATCCCAGTTTGGGAGTTAACTATTTGTCCATGGCTGGATCCTTAACAGATCCACCCTGGGTCAAGGTAAACCTGGGAACAACAACAGTTAAGATGTGGTTCCACGTTCCTCAAAACTTTCCAATCAGAGACCTTGCTGCTGGATGGAGTTTATTGTCATACCCAGGATGGTATGAACCAGACAGTTGGTGAATCTATCTATTCCTGTATGATGTAGCATAATTACGTTATTATTGATCTGAATTCATCACATTCATTTGAGAACTTATTACAGATTGGATAATTTTCTTAGTTGTCACTTGACTTGGTGTGAAAATTTTACTTTTCTCACACTTATTCTGGATAGTGTTACTCACTACAATGTTTGGTTGGTTTCCTATAATCATATACTCAGCTTGCCATAGAACAGGGCAGTAAATACCAATAACTAGTGATGACTGAATCTAAACTGTCAGATGCTGGAAGCATCCAAAGAGGACTCAATTGTTCTATGCCTTGTGCTCTTGTCGTGGGCAGTTTATCTGAGTTTAACATATCAACAGAGAATTGCGAGGAAATAACTTTTCCAAATAAAGGAAACTCCATCACTTGAAGATTTTCAATGGTAGCAACAACTAAAATGAATAGTAAATATAGCTCAAATAGAAAATAATGAACTAATCAAAATATCATTCCACGCTTCTGTTTAAAAAAAAAAATATAATGAAAGCCACCATCAACACTGGAAAGAGTGATAACAGCTACTGAACTAGATAACCGTATTTTACTTAAAAAGAACGATTTTTATAAATCTCAACTGACTGCTGGGTTAATGAATACTGAATAAGGAAGTGGTTAATATTACCATTTGAGATGAGGAGAACAGATGACTAGCCTTTGATCCAATCCTGATAACCAGAGAGTAAAGAAAAGCCTAATTAAAGTAGCACTGGCTACTACTTTAATTAGGCTTATATTACCATCAGAGATGAGGAGAACAGATACTACAGTCTGATCCTAGACCAGACAGGTGTTATTATACTAAGCTTCCCATGGTACATGGCAATATATTGGTAAAATCTTAAAAATTTAATTCAGTTTTGATGGACTGGATTCATAATCTTGAGTTTAGTTCATCTGTTATATCAGTCAGAGATGACCTTATTAAAACTATTTGCTGTTTTTACCAAAAGGCAATTTCATAGATTAATATTGAAAGGTGAGGATTTGTTAGTCATATAGAAAGGAAAAAATATAGGCGGGGCCTAGCTCTGTATCAGACCCACTTATGTGACAATGGGTTGTAGGGATGAAAAGGGTGATTGTTTGCCTTTGGTTGAGATAAATTCATGAGGGTAAGGTGACGGCTGGTGAGTGACATCAATTTATACAATCCCGCCTGGAGACTAGTGTCTGCCTACACCAGTTGCTATGTAGTCTATGTTGAAGACGGGCTCACAGCCGATAGGGCATACAGAAAAAAAAATAATAATACGAAAAACAAACAAACACATTGTTTCACTTGGCACATAAAGGACACCACCAATCTACCCTGTTTTACGTTGAAAAATCTGTTTTCACTCCCTTTCACACTACTTGTCATATACACAGTTTCTCTATGTGGGACAAATTTGTAACATGAACTAATGATTATGTTGAATCAATTGTTGGATCTGCTTCTAGGAAAGTTAGTTCAGACAATTTTTCTTGCCAGAATCTATCTTACATATTCATATATACAATTCATTGAATATTGCTGCTATCTTTGGTTTGGTGAGCCTGCTATACATTTAGAGGTTCTTGCTAAAATCCAAAGAAGAATCTGAAATGTTATTGGTCTTGACCTGGCATCTCAGCTTTAATCATTTTGCGACCACCGTATTGTGGCTTCCCTGTGCATTTCTATGAATATCTTCATGGTAATTGCTCTGATAAACTTTCTTCTATGGTACCTAGAATTTATGAATTTAAGCACAGTACTAGATTGGTCGGATGTGCGTTGTGGTACAGTGGATATCAGCTCGGAACGAGAAATCGGGGAGCCGAGTTCAAATTCCAGTTGAATTCCTTGCATTCACTTACGCGCAAATACACGTGGGAAAGGTATTAACCCATCTCTTCCTTCCAGTTATGGGTTAATAAAAGGACAGATTGGGTTCTCTAGCCTTGGCTGGCAACCACTCTACCGCAGAAAGCAATGGCAACCTACTGCGGGATAATCTTCTGCCCAGTCAGTCATGTCTCTTTTGAGACATGATCGCCCAAGCGTTTACCACGTATGGCACTTAACTGACTGACTGACTAGATTGGTGGCAAGGTCTCGTCATTTTACAGTTGAAATGGCTAGATGCACCTGTCAGTTCTATGTTAACAGTTTCTTCCATCACATTTCTCACTTGTGATACTTTCTTCTGGTTTCTTGCTTTCTAGTCAACTTTCATTTCCAAAAATTTAGATGCAATGTCAATCGTTATCTTTTATCTTTTAATTCCTATTCTTTTATTGTTCGTTCTCTCTCTCTGTTTTATTCTCATATTCTCTCAAGTTCAGTAATCCCTTGTGTCTTAGTGGCTTAATTGCCTCGCTTTGAGTGGAATGATAAAATAAACAGTATTTGCCTATACTTCTGAGATGAGGTAATACTTACATTATTTATGTTATTCGAACTATTGTCCTCATCTATGTTGCCATGTTTAAGACTTTGGTTGTTGTATGCTCTGGCCTTCTTTAGGTGTTAGGAATTTCGAACCGAACCTTTTTTACGATCACTTGGGTTATATCCTTCTCATTCCATGTGCGATGACACTTCTGGTAGCCGTGAAGTTATCCCCCCTTTAACTTATCTCTTCTAAGTTATTTGTTTACCACTGCTGTAGCCTGGTATTGAACTCACAACTCTTTGGATCATGTATTCTTGAGGACATGGAATGAGAATGTAATGATATACTCCAATGATTGTAATAAAGGTTTCGGTTTGAAATTTGTAGCATCTAAAAAAGATCAGAGCGTGCAACGGCCGAAGTGTCATAAATATGGCAAGAAAGATGAGGACAATAGTCCGAATAATAAAAACAGTATAAAACATCTCTTGGAGAACCATACAGAATTGTCTCTTTCTTTCTATTTTGTTCCATCCGTGTATCATATCGTGGATATATTGATGCCTATAATGGGGAAACATATTGAGAACTGTTCTTTCTTGTACAGCACACCATTAGGATCATATCTGTTAAAGATGATCCTGCTAATTTGCTTTTACCAAAAGACAACGATTAGTATAGGAAGATGAGAATTTGTTAGTCATACGGAAAGTGAAGCACATTGAAAATATAGGACTTCTCATGAAAAAATGTCCCGTATGATATTCGGTTAAGCCAATGAATATGCTTAGATCTGGAATAGAGATGTTACTTTGTATATGATGAGAGTTTCTGTCCATTCATCTTTTTAGCTATGCCCTGGAATGGCTTCCAGCTATGGGTTAAATAGCAGGATAGGTTAGTTTCTATAACCTTGGTTAGTAACCAGTTTACCTCGCCCGGAGGATAAAGAAGTTTGCGTAGTGTCAATACCCGTACTAGTAAAAAGACAAGTTACAGAAGCATTGGCGAACCCCCTCGTCGATGGCCTGTGCGTCACGGTGAGCGACTGGTTTAGTTTTTTTAAATTTTTATTTTTGTTTTGTTAATGCAAGAACAGCTATATAAATACTACAAAAATCAAAGCATTTTAGTGGAATTTTCCAGCGGAATCGTGGAATTTTATTCAGTAATTTTTGAAAAAGCATTTAATGACTAAAGATTTGCTATTAGAATTTCTAAAAAAATATTTTCACTTACACTGGTCTCCAAAGAAAAGGGTCTCGTCCTTGCCGAAGAGCATATCTAAAACGAAAGGAAAAATGTTTAAATCTTGTCTGAATTTTTGTAATCAAGAATTATTGACAGGATTTACATTCGGACTATTGTCCTCATTGCCCTTTTTTCTTATTCATAGTACTGCCCAATTATTACTGCCCTGTTTCCACTTAGTCCAAGTACACCATGCCCAGACCAGGGACTGAACTTTCAATGACTGTTACCAAATTCACAAATTATCGCTTTAATCCACTAGTCCAATATCCTGTTAGGGCAATACAGGTCCGATAACTCTTCTGGGTAATTTACAGGAAAGTTATTTAACTGAAATTTTTATTTAATCTGTTCTCGTTCCACTGCCCATGTCTGGGAAAATTGTCTAGTCCTTATTTTTAGCAGTGTCCATTTATTGCTCATCTAAGTACACATTGGCTAACCCAAGGATTGAATTCACAACTGCTGTGTCACTAAATTCACAAACCAATGCTTTTATTCATTAAGCCAGCAGTATTATACCGATGCAACATTAAAGCATTGGTTCATGAATTGGTAACTAAGTAATTTTGAGTTCAATCCCTGGGCTGGGCAGTGTATACTTGGACTCAGTGGGAACAAAGCGAACTAGAATTGAGCAGTAACAAAAGAAAAGAAAAGAGAAAAAACAAAACAATGGCAATAAGCGGGTATTCCTAAACATAGGCAGTGGATCAAAAACAGTCGACACCCGTAAATTAAATAAAGCGTTCAGTTCGGAATTTCCTGTAAGTTATCCGGATTTAGAAAGATAGAAGAACACACCGACCGAAACGTAGATGAACAAAGATGAAGACAATAGAAAGAATATAAATAGTGTAAATGAAAAATGTTTACAATTTTTTTCCATTCAAAAACAATTTTTCAGTTTAAAAATAATTTATTTCACATGAAGTAACTGTAGAAAGGAAAACTGCTTACCTCCTGAAATAAAACGCACCCTTATGTGTCTCATGTGCAAAATACGTGAAAGAAAAGATGGCTGATCAAAAAGCTACAATTTAAGAAAAACTTGATCTCGGAGCTCAGAGATTTTGCGTGACGTACGCAGACACGTAAAGAAAACTACAAAACTTCCTGCAGAAGGTAGCTGAAGAAAGTGGAAAGAAAAGACTACATATAAACCACAAGAAAACTGAATGCATGATCATCAATAAAAAGAGGAGACCAAAATGCTAACTGCAGGCTTGGGATACTAAAATCAAACAGATACAAAAACTAAAATACCTGGAAAGTGTTCTAACAGAAGACGGAAAGTGCGACGCTGAGATTTGAAGGTGAATTGACATGGCCAATGATGCATTTCAGAAGCTGAGTATTGAGAGACGGGACAATTTCGTTAGAAACAAAGGAAAGACTACTGAATTGCTATGTGATGTCTGTTCTTTAATATGGCCGTGAATGCCAGACAATCTCCTAAAAGATGAAGGAGAGACTTGAAGCAAATGAAATGTCATTCTACAGAAAGATGCTGAGGATACCATGGACCGAATATGTCAGCAACGACGAGGTTCTGGAGAGGATGGAAACGAAAAGGAAACATACTTAACATCGGAAAAAAAGAGCTGAAGTTCCTGGGACATGTAATGAGATAGGAAGGATTAGAGAACCCGACACTCACAGGTCAGATAGAGGGGAAAGCAACGTGTAACATACTTGAGCAAGTGAATGGCAGAGCAGGGTTTTAGTGGGGGTAACAGGAGAAAGCATGCTAAAAGCCACTAGGAATAGAGAGGCATGGAAAGCCATGATCGCATACATCCTGAAGGGACATGGTATATTAAAAAATTGTAGCTTATGCAAATTTCCGAGCCTCAGTCACTCTATAAAATGAACCTGAGCGAGAGAACAGCAGACCGGCAGAAGAGGCAGTCGAGTCTCGCTTCAGCTAAACCGATTGTGATTGAAAAGACAGGGTACACTTGATACTCTAAGCAGCCGTACCTTTTTTGTTACAGTGACAAATACAGAATGAAAAATGTTCTATTGTTCCCATTTACAGTGATAAATTTTGCTCTATCGCCATATTTAGAAGTCATCTAAATCTGTACTTTTAATCACCAGACGAGTATTAAATGATCATTTTGTCGATAATGTACACAAAAAGACATCTCCGAGTAGACGCCTTACATGCTACCTATCTAATAAAGAAAAAAAAAATACATTTATTGACCCATAATTTACAAGAAAAAATTTGGTTAAAAATATAAAAAATAGTATTTAAATCACAACATCCTTATTATTATGTCGGCTTGCATATCCTTATTACGTCACCAGTGAATTCTTATTCATTTGTCAATTTATTTATTCATTTTGATAAAAAGAATGCTGTCACGATCAAAGTTTTAATACAACATACAATACTGATTTGTTTATCGAGTTTTTTTTAAATGAAATTTTATGAGTTTATTTTATGAGATTATTTTATGAGATTTCACAAGAAAGCTGCTATGTAATCAAAGTTTTTGTACCATACCGACTGATTAGATTTTTACTTTACATTTTATGAGATTTTATAAATGCGGTGTTATTAAAAAAATTCCAGTCTTTAACTAAGAAATCACTATAATTTCTTATAAAAAAAAAAAAATTAACCAAATGGGAGTTTTCAAATTCAGTCCATTGGACTGAAATATTTATTTTGCCTTTTTTCTTGAAAATTTATAAATATGGGAGCATTCTTCGCTTCATCTCAGATGTTCGGCGACATCAAAAATATATACACCAATCAGATTCAGCACTGAAGGTTTTAGGAAGTCAAACGATTTCGATTGTTTTGTGAGCCAACCACTCCTAACAGATTTTATCTATTTAATAATTTCAAACTTTGATGGTATTTTAGCTGCATATCCACACCCAATTCAACAAAAAATAAAACGTTTAGTCTCCAGTTACCAAGGTTAAATATTGACTGTTTAGATGTATATTTTTTCTTTTTAATTTTTTCCTTCTTTTCTACTTTTTTTTCCTGATCATTTTTTCATTTTAACCTTTTATCGTCTATTGGGTTAATTTTGACATGATGTAAGCATATGTAATTTAGTCTTTTGTAATGTATATTTGGGCAGCAATCTTTCTTTTAAACATGTTTCGTCAAAAACAACCGGTAAAAAAGATTTTATTCATTTTTTATTTAATTTTTCCAGTATTCTAACAAGTTTCCTTTTGCTGGAGATAAGGAGCTTGAAAATGTTCCATAACTTTCAATTTGGCAAGCGCTTTCAGCCACTTCATTGGCCATTTTCAAGGATGTTATTTTGTCCTCCTGTTTGGACTGTAACGTAATTTTTGTGTTTTTGAAAAGGAGTGCTCTTTAAAGCTATCATGTGACTCACGTAAGCATCTGTTATTTTTCTAACTTTCAAAAATCCATTTTCATTGTTAAATAAAATAAGGTTGATGGTAGCAGAAAAGTTTTTATAGTGCGTCTGTTATAACGATATGCCTTTGTGTTGTAATGGAATATCCCACACTCCCTATCACCTATGTGGACTGACTATAAAAGTAGCCATATATTGTGAGCACAGGAAATACCTGTGAATTTTTGGGCACTTACTAGCCTGTTAACAGATTCCCTGTCTTGTAAGCCAACGTAATAATAAGGGTATGCAAGCCAACATAATAATAAGGGTATGCAAGCCAACATAATAATAAGGGTATGCAAGCCAACATAATAATAAGGGTATGCAAGCCAACATAATAATAAGGGTATGCAAGCCAACATAATAAGAGTATGCAACCCAACATAATGTAGAGAATATAAAGCCAATATTTGAATTTGCTTATCAACTTTACCATTCAGTACACAACTGGATCAATATTGAGAAATAGAAATGTTACAAATGATGATGCAACAGTGACATTAAAGTTAGCTGAAATGGGTTGAAAGAAACCTGTTGCATATATAATATGCCTGAAGTAGCAGTCAGGTACAAAGCTCTCACTTAATGACCAGGTGTGGCCGTTAAGCAAAGAATAGTTGTCATTCAGATCAATTAACAAAAGATCAAGAACCTATGTGAGTATGAGTCTTAAACCTGGAGGTCTTCCAGAAATTTGAACCGAGAAAAAAAAGAATTCAGATTTGTGAAAGCTGAATTTATCTCCCACTGCGTTCATAATTTGGTAAATGCATTTTTTCTTTGTTTTTAAATAAAATGCTAAATAATTAATTTGATACTTGAGTTTAGTCTGTTTTTAATTATTGCACCAGTAAGAAAGGCGGTAAAGTGATAAGATGCAAATAGTTACTGAGATTGAAAGAAACAGAAAATTGAAAAGAAGGGCAATAAAAGGAACAAGATTCAAGGACAGACAAATGAATTGACGTTGGATTGAAATTTTTAAAGGTTGCAGTTGACAGGAAAGCAAAAAGTTGGAAGAGAGAAACGGGAGTTTATGTTGGTAAATAGACATATTTAGTTTTGATAAACAGTAAAAGCGACTAAAAATTACAAAATTTTGCAAGTAAAAGCTCTGATTAAACAAAATTTCAAAACCGAAAGGTATCCTGAAAGTAAGTCTTCGTAAACCAGGCATAAACTTAAAATAATAAAATCCTCTTCATAGATGATGGAAATAGAAAATCATCTAATTTAAATGGCGTCCATTTATTCATTCAAAATAAAACTGAGAAAATATTATTAAAGAGAAAGAACAATAAGAGGAGGAGGAGGAGGATTCAAGGAGGGTCGGGGGAGATGACGATGTTGATTTAAAGTTTTGTAGATTGTATAGAAAGTGTGACACCGAGATCCGTATTGGCCAAGAATGCATTTCAAAAGCTTAGAAGAGTATTGAGAGACAGGAAAATTTCGTTGGAAACAAAGAAGAGAGTATTGGGTTGTTATGTGATGTCTGTCCTTCAGTATGGCAGCGAATGCTGTACAATCTCATCAAAGATGAAGGAGAGACTTGAAGCAATCGAAATTTGGTCCTACAAAATGATGCTAAGGATACCATGGACCAAACATTTGAGCGACGACAATGTTTTGGATAAAATGGAAACTAAAATGAAACTTATACTTAACATCAGGTAAAGGCGGCTGAAGTTTCTGGGACTTGTAACGAGGAAGAGGGCTTGAAGAATCATATAAGCACAGGAGGGAGAGAGAGAGAGAGAGAGTGTCAAGAAAAGGCAACGCATTATATACTTGATGGGCTTGAGCAAATTGATGGCAGAGCAGAGTTTGCAAGGTGTAAAAAGAGAAAGGCTGATAAGAGCTAATGATAGGGAAATGCGGAAAGCCAGGTGAGAGGTGCGAGAGAAGAAACGACAAATTTAAGGTTTAGGATAACAAACAGTGAAATTCTTGAACGACGCAGTTGACAGGAAAGCAAGAAGCTGAAAAGAAGTGAGAAGAACGACAGTTTATGTTGGTGAATTAATATCCATATTTATTTTTTATGATATAATAAAAGTCCTGGAGACTAAAAAATACGAACGCTCTTTTCGCGTTTAACATGGAACAATTACTTTTAGGATCAATTTTCTGTTTTGAATGGTTGTAATGGGGAAAAAATTAAAGTAATAAAATGTTCTGTACTTACACGTTGAACTCTTCAAAGTCATATTTCTTCTTTTTTAAATTACTAAAACAAAAAAAGAAAAAGAAAAGAAATCAACACATTTAAAAGTTAAAAAAATAAATACTTAAAAATATCAACAAAGACTAAGACTATCATAAAAAAGAGAGTTGTTGTTAAAGATCTTTTATGTGCCCTGTCCCTTCAGGATAAACGTGATTATGATCCTCCACATCTTCCTGGCTCTTAATACCTTTTGTCTTGGTATTTCTTCTAATCTCTGCTCTTCCATCCATTTGCTTAAGCCCGTCAAGTATTTCACGCGTCATTTTCCCTTGCCACTCTTTCCCTCTACCGGTCCTGTTAGTATCAGATTCTCCAAGCCCTCCTTCCTTATTACGTGTCCCAAAAACTTCAACTGTCTTTTCCTTATGCTTAGTATAAGTTTCCTTTTTGTTTCTATTCTCGTCGTTGATCACATGTTCAGTTCATGGTATCCACATCATCTTTCTGTAGAACCACTTTTCTGTTGTTTCGAGTCTTTCCTTCATCTTTGATGAGATTGTCCAGCATTCACTGCCATAAAAGAGGACAAACATCATCTCAGTGTCCAGTACTCTTTTTTTTTAATTGCAGTCTTCACGAGAAAAGTTGATATGATATAATTTCTAAGATTGTTCAGTTCTCACTAAATAATTTACGAGACTGATATGCACCCCTTTCCTCATGATGTACCCAAAAATCCTCAAGTAAAAGTGTATTTCATATTTCCATTTTCTATAAAACTTTGTTGTTGCTCGCATGTGTGTCGAATGGTATTCTCACTATAGTAGAGACAATAAATAACAGCTCGGATTGAGAAATCAGAGAGCCGAGTTAGAATTCCAGTTGTTCACTTACTTTGAAAAGGTATGAATCCATCTCTTCTCCCCACCCCCAGCTGTAGAAAAAGAGCAGGACAGACCGGGTTCCGGGAGAAGAAAACTGAATTTAAAACCAGTTTGGAGAGGGTTAATAACGGGACAGACTGGGTTATGTAGCTTTGGTTGGCATCCAGTCTACTGCAGAAACGACTGGTAATCTACTGCGGAAAACCAAGCGCTCTCTTCCAACTTGCCTTGAGCCAGCATGTAAAGGTAGGTTCAAAAGATTAAAATAAGAATCATGTCAATGAGCAATCTGACAACTTGAAGTGACTGATGATGATTCTCAGTATCCTTCTTCAGAACTCCATTTGTTTCTTCAATCCTCTTCATCTGTGTGAAGATTCTCTAATATTTACTGTCATCTAAGAGAACTGATATATACTTTGCTTAAGGTATTTTTCGTATTCGGATTTCGGTGTCACATTTTCCGCCCTCAGATATTTTAATCTTTGTACTTAATTTTGTAATTTACATTTTAGGCTGTTCCTTTTGTTAACAACCATACATTCTATCTTTTCACTTTCCTTCACTACCTTCTTTAGGAGTTCTTATAGTTCCCTTTCTATGTCTGCTATCAACATCCTGTCATTTACATATTTTATATCGTTAAGATTGTGTCTGCCAAAAATAAATCATAATAGGACTTCTAATTCTCTTAGAATCACCTCACTAATAAGTTGAATAAGTCCAGTGAGACGACACATGCTTGTCTTACACCAAAAAGACACATAAAACACATCAGTAACTGTTTTGATGTGTCTGTTTTAGATAGCAGTTGTATTGTAACAATATTTTGGGCGAAACGGAGGTAATTAATTTTATTAAGTATAACTGTAAAATCTAATTATTATTATAGATCAGAAGAAAACGCACTAAAAGACATTTTTCTTTGTTCTCCGAATAGGAGGGAAGGAAAAGAAAACAAATGGTATTTCTGTTATTTTAAAACCTGAGAAGAGATAGAGAGAAAAGGAGGAAAAGAGAAACGGAATTGTTTAATGTCATAGAGTGCCACGCGCTGGTTTCATCTCACCCATGAAAGCTAACAATTGTCATTCTAAACCTGAAAGAAAGAGAAGAGAGATAAATTCAATTGTTATTTTTCGCTGGACATTAGAAAATCTGAAACATAAAAATAACCACACGGCACTAAGCAAGTACTTTTATTCTCGTATCCAAAAAGGCATTGTCTTGATCGCGTGAATTGTGAAAAGAATTAAGATAACAAATATCTAATTCCGAGTTGAAAACTGGATTAGTAATTTAGAGAAGAGACATTTGGCTTGAAATCGGGCAGGGAGGAAGGGTAGAGCAGATAACGAAAATATTTTCCGTCACCTAAAAATGTCGGTGACTCGGAAATGGATATTAAAAACACAGATGCGGAAAATTCTTATCTAAATGACAATGTCAAAAGACTCTTGTCAGCTTATTTTGGATAAAGTAAGTTCAAAAAGGGTAATCGAGATTGATTTAAAAAGTCCCGGAAATTGTTTCGTGAGAAAAACAATTTGCCGGTTAAGTCCAGCCCAGAAAAAAAAGGTATGGGAAGATGACGTCATAAGACGTAGAGGAATTTCATTGGGCCTGTGAACCAGCGCCGAAAGGGGGAGACGATCAACAGTTGACGTTATGGAAAGAAGACTAATCCCATTGGGTAAACCAAAGGCAACAACGAGTAGCAGATAACCTCAGCATTCTATTGGTTGCCGAGATGTCCGTCAGCCCCACACCATGGCATGGGCATAAATACAAGGTCCCGAGGGACCAAAATCAGTTGGAGTTGAGTTGTAGCTCGAGGGGCATAGAGTTCGAGTTCCTGGTCCAGAGAAGTAATGATGAGATAATTGCCACACAGTTGGGTGCCAACCATAGAAAATCGCCGCCTGCCAAAGACAGTTCCCAGCTGAAGAAGTAAAGAGACAGAGAGATAATTGCCATACCGTTCGGTGTCGGCCGTAGAGAAGCCTGTCGCCAATCAACCAACCAGGGTTAAGAGACAGACACGAAGAGACTTTGCAGACAAAGTTTGAAATTGCCAAATGAAGAGAGTTTTTGGTGAGAGTGATCCAACCTGGAACAAGAAATACACCTCGATTCTGTTTCCGAAGACGAACCGCGCCAACCTACCCACAACTCAGCACTTCGGCAATTTCCGTAACATTTCGGAAAACAAGAATCAAGTTGACGAGACTTACAACGAACTTACAATTCTGTTCGGAGCAGCGAGCTGCGGCCAGCCAGATTTCTCGTTATTGCTTAGGAGAATAATTCGATTCACTTAAGAGACTTCCGTTCCGCTACCAATTTGATAGAAGCAGGGATTGGGAATTATCCAAGAGACTATTGTGTATATTCTGTATATAAAGACGTTATTTTACACTTCAGACATCGGTTCACTTATTTTTCTTGGTGCTATATTTCTTTCTTTTATTACTCAATTGTGTGCACGCTTCCTGGTTTGGTTTAGTTCGGCAGAGAGACAACTAGTGGAGAACTCACGTGACTATCTTGTGATTAATCAACACAACGTGGGACAAGGGAGATCACCGTGAAAGAGTCAATCTACGACCAGCTATCTGGATCGAAACCAACAGCGACCAGCCGGGCATATAGTGGCATAGTATAAATAACCCTTTCAATCGGTCCAACCTTGATGGTGTAATCACGTTTAGCAGCCCTGTCTTCACAAGGCCAATCATGCATTGATCAATATCGACGCTGGTCCAAGCTGTTGTTGGTGGCTAGCTGCTTCGATTCCCATCCATTCCATTCACATTTTGTTCTTAATCTCAGATCAGTGGAAGATCGAATATCATAGCAATTGAAGCGCCGGGCTGAACCGTGTCGAAAGGAAGAAACATTTTCATAAGCCTCTAAAAATAAGCAAAGGAAATGTTGGGCCAATCTTCAATTAATTTATTCAGTTCGTAGTTCAAACTTAATCCTTCCATCATCAATCTCTAAAGTGACAATGGGCCTTGCCAAATATGCTGGAGCTGGGTTCAAACTTCTTCACAATCAGGAGATCTGGTAGCATCAGGCATGGATACCAGAGGCATTGATGCGGGAATTCGTCGAGCAAGTTCCCAAAGTTGTCTTGTTATATGCATTTTTGACCCAAAATTGGCCTGAAGTCGACGGGTTCTGGAGATTCGATGATACCACATTTTTTGCATTAATCCCAACAGGGATTCTTTGTTCACTAATTCTGCTTTCTTCATCAACTTCGCTAATTTGGAGAATTATCCGCCTTCCTTGGGAATCGCTTCTCTCCTCAATTTCAACTTGCTTCACTTTACATTTCGTACCATCACTACATACAGATGATGCCAAATTCTCCTTTTTCCTCCTATAATCTTAGCATTCAACCTTAGCATACTTCCAGGGCAGGCATAACTGTCTTTGTGATGAATCTAATTTTTAAAGTGCGCAGTCAAAACGGTGGAGATTTACTTCCAGTCATTCTATTGAGGAATCAAGGAAGAGAAAATTATTTCTCTATTCCTGAACTTAAATCTGTCCAGCGAAAATATTAACCAGATCACCGGCTCGTCAAAGACAGGTCTCATTTTCATAAGTTTGACTTCCAAGAAGAGTCCGTTGTTTATTTAAATTTCCCAAATCAGTTTTGTCAGCGAAAATTCAAGCCTCATCCATTCTCTCCTGCCAACGACATGTGTTCTCCCAGTTTCTCAAGAAAGAGATAAAGTTATTTCCCAATCCGTTTCACTGCCCGCCAGATCCTCAAATAATTAAAAAATAAAACTTTTGAGTGCATCATCTCTTTCGTAAGGGTGAAACATTCTAGATGGTTCCTTTCACTTCCCATCACAAGGGAAAATGTCTTTCACGCTCTATTTTCCAGTTTATACTTAATATTAACCACTCCGAGGCCTCTGTCTCACATCATCTTAAACCTGTAAGGTAACTGAACCAGGGTGTGTCAAAGAAAGAAGGTATTCCAGGAAACGATGGAAAAGTCTGGTGAGAAGACACATCCTTGCCTTACGCCAAAATGGCACGCATAAAGCACATCAATAATTTAATAAATTCTAAATCCAGGAAATTATGAAAATGTCCTGAAAAAATACTTACATATTTTTCAATCCCAGTGAGAAGAAAAATTTTTACTC
Source organism: Ascarosepion bandense (assembly GCA_037127315.1). Lineage (NCBI taxonomy): Eukaryota > Metazoa > Mollusca > Cephalopoda > Sepiida > Sepiidae > Ascarosepion > Ascarosepion bandense. The sequence continues at coordinate 677,811 of JBBBDQ010030275.1, forward strand.
AATCTCAGACAGACATTAAGAGGTCAGATGAAATGAGCAACTTTTAGACTAAATTTTATCCCATTTTCTGAACTAATACCGAAATAACTTTTCGGCACAAACCATTCTTGAAATTCTAAGATTCGTCTGATTATTTTGCAAACCTTAAAAAATTATTTTGTAATTCTTTGAAATTTTTTTTTTATATTCACCGTCATGAATTTTAATAGTCAACTTTTGCTTAAAGAAGACAAATTTACAAACATGGGGAAGGAAAAAAAAAAAAAAAAAGAAAGAAAGAAAAAAATTAAAAATGAGAACACCACAAGCACATGCGTAATCGCATGAAAATTAAAAAAAAAACATTTGAACTCACGTTGGGGTGTCTAATGATGTGTTTGAAGAAAGACGTGGAAGAGCTGTCTCCATTACTTCCCACTCAGATTGATTTTGGGGTAGAGTAACCGGATTCAGATGAATGTTTTCTTTTTGTTTCAGACTGTCAAGTTAAGAAAGGTTAAAAAAGAAAGTAAATGCACTTAAACCATTTAAACAAAAAATAAATGTCATTATGTAATATATTACTTTGAACGACGGAAGTAATTGACAGATACATCCGGCTGTAGATAAAGTCAACAAAAGTGACAACCGGCTTGAAAAAGATGTGCCGTAGATAAAAGTCAACAGAAGACAAGTGTGGTTGACAGATATATCCGGCCTTAGATGTTAAAGTGCAATGAAAAAACAAGCGACAACCGATCTGAAAAGCAATGGTTTATTGGCTGTGATTGGCATACATCCAGCCGTAGATAAAGTCAACAACCCTGAAAACGCAAAAATGCGTGGGAGTTTTAAGATTATATAAAATCTAGAATTTTGAGCTGAAGAGAGAGACTGGCTAACGACTCCCGACGGCTCCTTCGTATGGGCGATCTCTCTTCTGCTGCCCTCCTGCTCCACACAAGCATCACCGACGAAAAATACAAATATAAGATATATATATCTCACACACGTGTTCCTTGTTTTTGTTGTTTGTCCAGATCCAGTGGCGGTATATAACAATTCTTATTACAATGGAGATTATAATGGAAAACATTTTATGTTATAAAAGGGAAATAATTCTTGCCATTTGGAAGTTCCTTTGAAAATGATGATAAAAATAGTGGTCCCGATTTTAGGGCCTAATCTGACTCTCGTAAAGTCAAAGCATAGCAGAAGGTGTCCGGTACTTTCTAGAGTGGTACAAGTAACCGAAATTTCTAGGACACACAATAAGGAAAGAGGGTGTAAGACATATTGAAGGCAAGGGGGACGGATAAAAACAATGTATAACCGACCTAGTGAGGTTGTGTAAATGGATGACAGAACCAGGATTAGTGTATATAGCAAAAGAAAATTTTTAATAAGAGGTACAAAGGAAAGGAAAGGAAAAGTGGAGAGTCGTAATCGTTAACGTCCTGGACATGGCACATAGAAAAAGACAAGCCCCAAACCTGATAATACAATTTTATCAACAAAATGTTTATGCATTTGTAAAGAGGAAAGACCAAAGTATTTTTTAAAATATTTTTAAAAATTAAAAAAAAAAAAATCCTTTTTGGCATATTTAAAATTTTGGTTGGTTAATTTTTTTTTTTCCTTTCTCGCGTTAGCAGGAACAGCAAAGAAATAGAAAATTTTAGGGTCTCAATAAATCCCGGGCCTAACTAATAAACCAACAACTTTTAGACAAAATTCGACTTTATTCATCAACATAGTGTATCACCCTAGAAAAAGACTGATACCAACGTTTCACTAACAATTCGATGCCCTTTTTGTAGAAGAATTTGTCTTTGGTCTCAAAATACGCCTCAGTTTTCTATATTACTTTCTCATTGAAATCAAATCTTTCTCTGGAGCATTCTTTCGAGGTCTGCAAACAGCCAGTAGTCGTTGGGGGCCAGATCTGGAGAATAGGGTCGATGCGGAAGCATTTTCGAAGTGCAATTCATGTAGTTTTGCCATCGTTGTGATGGACTTGTGACACGGTGCTGTCTTGGTGAAATATTTTTTTCTTCATTTGTGTCCGTTTTTTGGCGATTTCTTCCTTCAAACGCACCAAGAACGCTATATAATATTCACTGTTGATGGTTCTTCCTTTCTCGAGGTAATCGATGAACAAAATACCTTGGGCTTACCAAAATGTAGAGGCAAAAACCTTGCCTGCTGATGTTGTGTCTTTGGTCATTTTAGACGACTTTCATCTGCTGCTGTCCACTCAGCTGCCAATTTGACTCCGGAGTGATGTGGCGGATCCATGTTTTATCCATTGTCACATATTTACACAAAATCTCCTTGTTGCATTAAAGCAGTTGCAAAAAATGCTCTGAATCGTGGACACGTTGTTTTTGATTGACTGTGAGCAAACGCGGCACCCACTTTAAACACGGCTTTCTCATTGACAAATGTTAATGCAAAATGGTGAATACACTGCCTTCTGGTATGTTTAACTTATTTGCTATCTCACGCAGCTTCAATCTATGATCGGCCAAAAGGAGTTTGTAGATTTTTTGGTGTTATCCGGGACAACTGCCGATTTTAGGTAACCTGAGAGTTCAGCATCATTTGTGTCTGTACGACCGCGTTTAAAGTTAGCATACCACCTCTTAACCGTTGTTTCGGACGGAGCAGAGTCCGAATAACACTTATGAAGCCATTGCTTTGCATGAACAGTATTTTTTTTCCTATCAGAAAGCAATGCTTTATCAACATACGAAATTAAGATTTCTCCATTGCTTTGAAAATTTGCAACTGTAGATTCACTTAAATAGCTGTAATTTGTAAACTAATAATCTGATTGGACTCAAACTGTCACGTGAAGGTTAGTACTTCATAAAAATCATATGGATTTTATATTAGTGGCGCTATCTACATGTCAGGCCCGGGACTTATAAAGTGATGTGTTAATACTCCAGCGAGGAGAAGAACATATAAGAAACCTCTTTCTACGACAAAAGTGACTGTTCTGTAATCTCTGAATAAATGGTTCCTCTAATATTAGTGCTAACAGAATTTCGACTATATATATATATATATATATATAAAACAGATAAGGAAGTGTGTGTGTGTGTGAGAGAGAGAGAGAGAGAGATTAATAGCGTAAGTAAAGAACTGGTAGGAAAAAAGTGTATTTAATCTAACACGTCTCACTTTAACAAGCTTCTTCAGAGATGATTTTAAGACGAATGATTTAAAAAACTTTAAAATTTAAAAAACAAATCTTAAAAATTCACAAAGAGTGAAAAATGATTTCATTGGTCAGATACGTGTCACGTGTAACAAAGCAATAGACGAATATTTTAAATATAAGAGAATAATTTAAATCTGTGACACGTGTAATAAAAGGCACTAGATGTTTATTATGAAGGTAAGTATATCTAAGTGAAAAATTAATTCGTGTCAAGTGTATTTAAACTATAGACAAATTAAGTGTGTGTCGGCAACGTTAGTATGTGCGTGAATACATTCGAAATTGTAGCGAAAATTATGTATAAACGTGTCAAGATGGAATGATTTTCTTTTTTAAATAAAATGAAAGAATCATGTATAAATGTATGTGTGTATGAGTCTGGATTGGAAAACAAAATATACTTCCGTTTAAAATTCTAACGAAATAATGTATACAAGTATTAAGCGAAATTTTTTATAAATAAATAAATTTAGAAAAATAAGATGTTAAACGGTTAGAATCTTTCGATGAATAATTTGTACTTAAAATACTAAATATCTATGTATTAAAATTATTAAAATAACGTAATATAAATAATAAATGTATGTTAAACATACATATAAAATCGTTCCATCGCTTGACACGTATATACTTTTCGCTAAAGTTTTGAACGGAAATGCATTTCTTTGTGGTCATTCAAACGCATACCAACGCTACCAACATATACACTTAATACGTCTCAGGGGATCTCCAAAAAGATTTCTAAATCATTCGTATATATATATATATATATATATATATATATATATATATATATCTGAAGAAGTTTGTTAAATATTAAAGACATTTTTCTTCCTACCAATTCTTTCTATTCATATAAAATAACCTTGGTCCTGTGGTGATACCGACCGAGCAAAAGCGAGACCGGATGTTGGCTCTATAACAACTAAAAAGCAAATGAACAAAACTCGTCGTGCGCATCAGAGTTCGCGCAGATGTTCCGGTTGAAAAATAAAAATTAATCAAATATCAAATTTCCATTTCGCGAGCCTACGGGAATTTTATATACCAGCTAATGGGAAGCCCGGAATCAAATACAAGGATGAAATTCGAAACGAGCTGCTTTTGATCCAAAAAGCGGATATAAAAAGAGGAGGCAAAAAAGCATGGACAGTCAGGCTAGAGTAACCAGTGTCTCCCCTTGACTTAAGTCGAGCGGCTACTATGCTGGCCTCTTCTCTTCTCCCTGTCTCAAAAGTACTTACTGGCCTCAGGACCTTAGAAGCGGCAACTTCAAAATGAACATTCCTCCGCTCTCCACATTCATAAGCCTTTTATCTCTTTCAGCTCATTATTATTTGTCATGAACAATTTAACCTCCGTTGGACTTGTATTCAAGTATTATTTTAATTGTAAAAACATTGACATGCGTATGTATGTGTGTGTATATATATATATATATATATATATATATATATATATATGTTATTTTATACTCAAATTGCCTTTCTTGATTTTATAATCATTTTATGAATTATAATGGGCTATCTTCCACAAGGCCAAATTCCGTTAACTTGCAATGGTATACAATTACCCTTTACTAGAACGGGATCCTACGACAACTAGAAAAAGAATAAATAAGATACCCGCTATAGTCCTTTTATGGTCTGTCGATAATCTGTCCACGAGAAGTAGAGCAGGTTGTACTATTTATTTAATCACTAATATATATATATATATATATATATATATAGTCATCCGCAGACAGATCTATTTCGCTGCATCACAGCTCATCAGTACGGTTAGACATCCGATTGCTTTTAACCCAGGATTGAAACCCGACCGAATGTCGGCGATTCTACCTCTGAGCTATGGGCGCTCGGTAGAATGAGGCATACTTTTTAGCGTATGACACACACACACACACACACACACATATATGAGAGAAAGAAAAACAAAAAACGTTCAAGTTATTTTCTTGTGTCAGCAGGAAAATTTCTGATCACGTGACTGTGTTAGAGGAAAACTCAGTGAGATTGGGGATGGGGGTAGAGAGAGGGAATGAATCCTTCACGCCCAAGAATATAAGCCTTGTGACAAAGGCTTGTCGTCTTGATGCGGTTTGCCTGACCCATAACATTGTTATTGAACAAGAACTTTCTTTCGAGTTGGGATTTTCACACTGAATCAAGGAACGGTCGACTTGTTTTTCTAATCTTCGAGATCAAAAGCAATATTTCTGTTGAAAAATTTGTATGAAGTCATAATTGAAGAGACTGAGCATATTTGAAAATGAAGCGTAAACAAAGGATTTAATTTCATTTTAAGATTAAATTTAGATTATAATATAAAAATATTTTTATACATCTTGTCTATTGAGTAAGTAAATAAATTAAAATTATCGTAGCGTAAAAAGTACAAGCTTTTTCGTGCCCACTAAAATATGTACGATGGCTACATAAACTTTAAAACGTCTACAAAATATTTATAAACCAATAATACGCAATAAAGTGCTTGCATCTTAAAACACACCAATTAAACCGTACAATACAAAACCATAAATCAGAAAAGAATAGGAATCGATTACACCCTGTCACTCCAGTGGGTATAAAACTGACCGAATAGTAAAAGAAAGAAAACTAAAGCAGTTGTTTCAATTAATTTGCACAAAAATGTAAGACTAGTTGGTCTGAAAATACAAAGCAACAAGTAACAATAAATAAAGGCAACCGGGGACTTGCCGTGTCTACTAAAATATTTAATGCAATAGTTACTTAAACATTAAAACACGTCTACAAAATATACATATAAACTAATAACATTCAATAAAGTGCTTACATCTTAAAACAATTAAAACAATTAAACCGGACAAAACAAAAACATAGAATACAAATCAGAAAGGTTGTTTTATTAGTCATCATAATTTAGGTAGATATTGCCAAAATATCGCGCGGACGTAGAAGTAGATATACCATGCGGTATTTTAGAGTAAATTAGGAATAAATAAAATAAAATAATTCTGGAGCTGCTTTCTAAAAAAAAAAAAAAAAAAAAATCAATAAGTTATAAATATCACGAAGTCCGGCCCCAAGCCAGAGACTCACGAATGTCACCAAGGTTCATGACATCCACACGCGAAAGCAACGTCCAACTTAGCAATGAACAATCTATAAAGAAACCGCCTCAGAATACGGCACCACCGTACAGAGTAAGAACTAAATTCTACCTAACACGTTACTACTACGCACGACTTTACATACTCTATCTTTCAAAAACATACATGTAACCACATTTCACAGTTCTCACATATGTAGGCAATCCAAGGTATCTACTAAGAACCAAAAGAAATGACATTGCTCATTCAATACAGGCAATCAACTTTTTGTATGCTTGTTGTATATAAAATTACAAATTAATTTTATTTGTTCATACTACGTTGCCTTTTCCTACTGAATTTTATTCTTTCCATGAAAGTCGTACGATTATTCCAAAAGGCCAAATTACGAGCAGTCCTGCAAAAATAATTTAATTTATTGTATCGAATCTCGAGGCTTAAGAAGGATTCCCACAGCCCCTTCCCCTTACCGCCATGGACAGATATATATATATATATATATATATATATATATATATTCAGAAATTATAACATGAATATGTTGTAATATCACTACAAAAGTAGCTATTTTGTTTCGGCACTTCTTGATAAGACACAAAAAGTGTCGAAACAAAATAGCTACTTTTGTAGTGATATTATGACATTCATGATATAATTTCTGAATAAATATTATTAGCTCTACTTTGTATTGAGCAATTTTTTAAGAATAGTGTTTCTTTGGATACGGAATATTATTCCATCCATACGTACCCTATCCTTGTGTGTGTGTATATGTGTGTGTATATATATATATATATAAAAAACGAAAAAAATATCTTCAACACCTTTTAAGTTTTCAGTTTTATTTGAAAACACACACACACACACATATATATATATAAATGAATGAATGAATCTCTGGTGAAGATTTTATCTTTCAAATAATCTATGCCTTTTAGAATATCTTGTCATCTTAAACCATATCAATAATCCTAATTTGCTTAATAAAAAAGTGACCACGTGCTGTCATAGAAAATAATAAATTCTTAGACCTAGTTTGATATAGATTCCCCTACCTTTCAACTTTCTTTCCCTCGCAATATTACTCTCAAATTTATTCATGTTCCCTATATTTTTTAAATTTTAATTCTTAATTTTATTTTATTGTATTTAAAATTTTAATTTTTTATCTACATGTAATATTTGAATATTTCGATTTTTACGTCCCTTTAATTTCTTTTCCCTGCATTTTTTTAATTCTTAATATTTTGTATTTTTCAATTTTTATCTACATGTAACTTTAAAATATTTAAATCTTTAATCTTGTTATTAAAAAATCAATAAATTAACTTTATAAGATTTAATTACATGAACATCAAGTGAATTGAAATTCAAGCCTAATAAACTGTCAATTTGAAATATGCACATGATGATTGCATCACATATAAAACTTCGAGTCGTGCAGTAGACGTAGGTTATATATATAACTGTAAATTTATCTTTAAACCCGTCTCGAAAAACTCACCGAGTATAAACGCGGACGGAAAAAAAAAAAAATGGAAACAATAAAAAGAAAAAAAAAAAAAAGAAACGCACTATGCACTTGAACATTAGTCAAAGTACTAGTAGAAAAAAAAATCCCGAGACGAGGAACCTAACACGTAAAGCACTCAATACAATAGTAGAGCAAATAAATAAGCCAACTTGCCCTGATGATCCATTAGGTGAAACCTAGGTAGGTCCGTTGGCTCTAGATTAGCTACTTTATATATATATATATATATATATACATACACATACACATACACATACACACACACACACACACATTAATAAACATAAATCTTGTCCTACGTCGATGGCATGACTTGGAGTTTCATGTGTTACGCAATTATCAGGTGCATTAGGTCACTGTTTTTTTAATATATCAAGAGTAAAATTTAAATAGACAATGATTACATGGAGATATGTAAACCCAACTTTATAAGATTTAACTCCCGTGAACATCGAGTAAACTTAAATTCAAATCAATTAAACGGTCAGTATATAATATGCACCTGATGATCGCATAACACATGAAACTGAGTCTTGCCATCGACATAGGACATATATTAGAGCTCTGTCCATACAACAGTTTTATTAAGACCGGAATAATAATATTATACATGTGGGTACACCCATGTGTATATTTGTTCACATAACTATAAAAAGACAAAAGGGAAACTTATCTTAGTCGATGCTTTTTCTCCTACGACTGACTTTATCAAAGTAAATGCAAGGAATTTTTAAAAAACTAAGTTTCGAATTATATAAAAAGTGATTTTTATCAAGGTAAATGTAATCGAATATTTTCTGTTAATTCACCCTAAATAATGTAAAGCTACAATTCGCGAATAATAATTCACCCCCCAAAAATAAATTTTAAATAACATTTTTTATTATATTTTTACACTCTTTTGAAATTAGAAATTTTGAATAAAAATTTGTTTAGCTCGCTTCGCAAGGTAGTATTCATAGAAAATAAAAAAAATTATTATAACCTAATTATGTACAACAATAGATCATATGCGATATGGGTGAACAATAGAAAAACTGAAAATATATACAATGCATCTAAATACAAATTAGAGACCTGTCAAACAAGATCTTTCCATCTTAAATAGATCAACAACATTTTGTGACAATTTTTAACATAGATTTGTTATTTTTCTTGTTAAAATTTGAATAACCTTAACACATCCAATATTATGGATAAAAAAAAATGGTCAATTTTATTTTGTATTCAAACGAATTATATTACTTAGCCGCACCATTTCTAATCTTCACGGCTAGGACCCGCCATGATACTTGCTTTGTAGCGAACCACCCTCGTTCCATTGATATTCCATTGGCGAGAAGTTTCCCGCGAACCACTGCTTTGTAGAACCAACTCCCAAGAGAATGCTTTCACAGATCACTCCAATCTTAGCACGTTCAAATCTAGGTTTAACCGTTATCTTCTTCACATATCCCTATAAACTGCGTCTCTTATTCTGTAACCCTCTACCTTCAGTTGCTATCGGGCCTTCTACAGGGTAAACACTGTAAAGAAAAAACCATGGTGTCATCTGGAGTACCCACACCAGATGCCTCATCCAAAACAGAGGCTCAACTGAGTGATATATACATAACCTCATCCCTGATCTTGAACAGAATTTCTAAAGTCGACTCCCATAAAGCAAGCGTAGGTGATGGAATTCTAGTCATCATCATAAAGAAATCTGTTCCTGGGCTGGCTCCTGTCTTCTCCAAACTATAACTATTGCCTCTCTGCTTCTTGGAAGTTCTCATCTGGAGTTCCTGCTTTTAAAAACTCTGGCGTACCCTCGAACCCCTCAAACAATCGCCCTATTAACCTCTTACCGCTTTTTGGCAAAGTGTTCGAGGCTCTTATCAATGCTGATGTAGTTAAGCATCTCACTTCTCACGACCTACTCTGACAAATAATATGGCTTTCGTTTCGCCAGGTCTACCACTGATGGGCTAACGGCAATCACAGAATATGTATATTATGCTCTTGGTGAGAACCATATATAGAATAGTTGCTGTAGACGTCTCGAAATTATTTGATAGGGTTTGGCATGTTGGCCTTCTGTATAAGCTCCAGAGATACGGTACTTTTTGGGGATTGTTTGATTTAATCCAATCGTTCATATCAAATCGTGAAATGAAGATTGTTTTGAACGGACACGCTTCCAGATCATTTCATACGAACGCAGCCGTCCCTCAAGGACCTTCTCGGTCCTACGCTTTTTTTGATCTTCATTATTGATCGTCATGATGTAATGCCTTCCCAAGTAGTCATCTATGCAGATGACATTACCATTTACTCCCGTCTCAATAAGAAATCTGCTAAGGCTGACAAAATAATCCCAGTGGCTTCCCTTCAAAAAGACCTCTAATCTGGGATTGAATGGGGTAGGAAAACTTGTAAATTTAAATTCTTTCAAAGTGAAAGTGGTGTTCTTTAACTACCATAGAAACTTTCCTGCCTACCATCAGAATGGATGAGGCTAGTCTCCTAAAGAGCAACATACTGCGCTTCCTAAGATTCACTTTCAAACAACCTAAAATGGAATGACTACAGTGATTCTATAGCTTTGTTTACTGCTAGGAAGGGTTGGGTCACTGTGTCAGCCCAGGAAACCTTTTTTATCAGAATCCATTTTGCACATTTGTAAATCTATCATTCATCCGTGCATTGAATACTGTTGCCATATCTGGTTGGGTGTTCCGGGTATTCATCTTAAGATTTTCGACAAAATCCAAAGGAGGATCTGCAATATAATCAATCCTGATTTGTTAGCTCGACTTCATCTACTGACGTGATGCGACTTCCCTCGTTTTTTTTCTACAAGTATTTTCATGGTAACTATTCTGACGAGCTTTTTTCCATGTTTCCCCGACCACATGTATTGACGCGTGCTACAAGATTGACATCAAGGTCCCACCCTTTTACCGTCGAAATAGTTAAATGTAACTGCCTCTTCTACTCTGTTTCTCGCACTTCTCGTTTGTGGAACTCACTTCCATTTGCTTGCTACTCTGATAGCCACAATCTCCAAAAGTTTAAATGCAACGTCAACTGCCATCTTCTATCTACTCGATTCCAATGTATCTTATCCTTTCTTCAACATACCCTACATCTTTTTTTTCCTCACTGAAACCCCACTATGAACCAGTGGTGGTTCTCTTGCTCGGGGTGAAATGATTATAAAAAATGTTCTGATGAAAGTAATGCCTGTCTTTCAGTTACAACAAATTCAACACCAGAAGTACCCTTCCTTAAATACTGTGTTTTTTTCAGGACGTAGGCGATCACGGACTTCCACTCATGTCGCTCTTAATATTTTTTCTCATGGTATCTCTCCCAAACCCCGTCTGCCATGCACCTGCTCAAGCCCATCAAGTAGGACTAGCGTTGCTTCCTCAGTCTCTCTTTGCCTCTATCCGTCCCGTAAGTATCAGGTTCTCCGAACCTTCCTTCCTTATTATTATTCTTCATGTGCCGTGTCCATTCAGAACGTAGGCAATCATGGACTTTCACTTAGCTCTGTCTCTTGTCGCTCTCAATATTTTTCTTTAGGTACCTCTTCTAAAACCCACTTCGCCATCTATTTGCTCAGACCTAACGTATCGCACTGCTTTCCACTGTCTTTTTTCTTTATCCGACCTTTGAGTATCAAATTCTCTAGATCTTCTTTCCTCATTTGTCTCTTCCTGATATTAAGTATGAGTTTTCTTCGCGTTTGCATCCTTTCCAACACCTCATCGTTGCACATGTGTTCCGTCCACGGTATCCTCAGCATCCTTCTGTAAAATCACATTTTTGATGTCTCGAAGAGATTGTCCAACACTCACTTCCATTCAGAAGGACAGATATCACATAGCAATCCAGCACTTTTTTTCTTTGTTTCTAATAAGATTTTCCTGTCTCTGATTAGCTTCTGAAATGTGTCTTTAGCCATGCCAATGCGTCTTTGGATCTCTATGTCGCACTTTCCATTCTCTGTCAAAACATTTCCCAGGTATTTGAATTTTTTTACTTGTTTTATTTTAGTTTCTACGACTTGTAGTTGGCATATTGAGCTCCTCTTTTTGCTGATGACCATACATTCAGTTTTCTTGAAGTTTATGATCAGTCCTTTCTTCTCACTTTCTTTTGCTAACCTCTGTAGAAGGTCCTGCATTTTCCTTTCCGTGCCTGCTCTCAGCACCGTGTCATCTGCTTATCTGATATTGTTGAGATTGTGGCCGATAATAACGAATCCCGGCAAGGCTTTTATTTCTCTCATAATTGCTTTGCTGTACAGGTTGAAAAGATCCTGTGAGAAAACACATTCTTATCTTACGCCCCTTTTCATTTTTGCATACCTGCTGAGTTCACCTATCAGTACACAAGTGATTTTCTGCTAATATAGATTCTTGATTATACTAACGTCTTTTCCGAAAATGTCGAGGTTATCGAGCATCTTTATCAAGACCTTGTGTTGTACTTTGTCGAACGCCTTTGAGTAGTCTACAAAACACAGATAAAGGTCCTTTTGCATTATTATTGCTCATTCAGATAGCATTCTGAGCACGAATATCGCATTCCTCATTCCGGGATCTTTAATGAAGCCACGTTGTTCTTGTTCTATCTCTGGGCCGATTCTGCTGCGATGGAATTCATATTCCTTTGCACCTGTCTTCTTAGGTAACGTTATGAAGATTGATCTGCTTAGGCCCTCCAGTATATTGCCGCTGTTGTAGATTTCGTTTATTATTTATGATTTCTACGCCAAAAGCCTTCTAGGGACATCAACATCTCTATTACAACCCCGTCTGGTCCCGCTGTTTTGTTTTTCTTTAATTTGTCCATTACCGATTCCACTTCGGTTTTTAATATTTGTTGGTTGCTCTCTCTTGTCGTGAAAGATCTCCGATATACTCGTCCCATCTCTGAAGTATTCTGTCTTTCTTTGTCATGAAGTATAAACGCTGACATGTGTATTTGAACACTGATTGCTAGTGAAAGAATAATACAAGAAAAATGGATTATTCCTCAGGCTATCAGGTGACCACTAAGTAAAAGCACCAGACAGAAGTTTGGAGGATATGTGTTGAACATTAAGCTTATAGCGAATAACCAGTTGAGCAGATAGTGAGTAATAGGAGTTCAGCAAATAACGAATCTATCGAGTGATTCAACTGTGAATCTACCGTGAGTCAATCATATTACCAGTAACTAACTGAATATACCAAGAATACAACCGTGTGATACAAATACCTCAGCTCCAATCAACCAATCAGAATAAAACATTCTTCCACTCTATCCATCCTGTGACTATCAGATCCTCTGAGTTTTCCTTCCTCATTACGTGTCCAAGAAACTTCAGCTGTCTCTTCCTGATGTTAAGTGTAAGTTTCCATTTTTTGTTTCCATTCTCCCCCAAAACCCGTTTGTTGCTCACATGTTCAGTCCATGGTATCCTCCACATCCTTCTGTAGAACCACATTTGTTGCTTCGGGTCTTTCATCTTTAAAAAGAATATTCAGCATTCAATTCTGTTAAAAAGAATGAGTGAAGAGTGCGAACCGGAAGATCTACTCCTATTGGGAGAAAATAGTTGGGCATTTGAGATACTTCTGTAAATTGATATCAGAATAGATGTTCAATAATATCAGAGAATTTTCCGAGACAGATCGTTAATAAAAAGCAAAATGAAGCTACTTCATCTTTGAGGAGATTGTCGAGCATTCGCTACCATACAGGAGAACAGATCACGTAACAGTTCAGTACTCTTTCCTTAGTTTCCAATGAAATTTTCGTCTCTGCTTAGCTTTGGGAACGCGTCTTGACCATCCCAATATGCCCTCGGATCTTCTGTTAGAAAATTTCCCATGTATTTAAATTTTTCTACTTGCTTGATTTTAGTAATCAGCATTTTAGGGCTCCTCTTTTTGCTGATGATTAAGTCTTCTTGTAGTTTGTATTTAGTCCTTTCTTCTCGCTTTCCTTCGTTAACTCCTGTAGGAGGTCTTGTAGTTTCCTTTCTGTGCCTGGTATCAGCACTGTATCATCCGCATATTTTATATTGTTAAGATTGTGTCCGCCAATGATGAACCCTGGCAGGACTTCTAGTTCTCTCAGAATTGCCTCGCTGTATAGGTTATCCGGTGAGAAGATAGATCCTTGTATTGAAGCTGTTTATACTCCTGTATATCTGCTGAATTTATTTAGCTGAGCTAATTTGACTTGAAATCAATTAAACTATTCTTTCTAATTAAAATCTCATTAGTTCTATTTTTCATCACTACATCATTATTATTTTACCCTCCCACACTGAAAACAGTTTTTAGAATTGTTGTATACCTACCTATATATAGTAACGGCATGTTCGTATCCTCTTAAATACATGGACACTATTGGAGTAAAGGGAAGAGTAGAGTGATTAGTCAGTCAGTTAAGTGCCATACGTGATACACGCTTCGGCGATCATGTCTCGAAAAAGACATGGCTGACTGGGCAGAAGATTATCCTGAAGTAGGTTGCCATTACTTTCTGCGGTAGACTGGTTCCCAGGGTTCTGTTATTTAACCCATAACTGGAGGGAAGAGGCATTAATACCTTTCCCAACGGTATTTGCGCGTAAGTGAATGCAAGGAACTCAACTGGTATTCGAACTCGGCTCCCCGATTTCTCGTTCCAGGCCGATATCTACTGCACCACAACGCACATCCTAAGAGTGATTATACTTGACCCAAATTCTCTTGATCAACTTTCTGCCTCCGGGCAAAGAGGAACTCCGACAAGGCTTCGTCAAAAGGTAGAGAGTGCTCTGGGGTGAACAGACAAGAGACAAGAGCACGACCCAAGGAGAGTCTACGGGATATTTTTGACTGAGATTAAGGGCTCGGAATCCCCACATTAATTGACAGTGTGTTGCATCCGCCTTGGGAATCTGCTTTAGTGGGGTGGTGGTAAATAGCAAGAGTAGAGTGATTATACTGCGTTCACTCCCTTACATGAGGCCACCTAACTCCCCAGACTGCAACCCCCTTGATTATTATATGAGAGACACAGTTGAGCGAGAAACCAACAAAACTTATTGTAACACCAAGGGCAAACTGAGGGCAACTTGAACAAGGAGGCCGTTCAGAAAATTTCCAGGAGATTCCGAAATCAGTCAAGAGGATGTGGTTGAAGCTAATGGCTATTTTATTGAATAAACTTGGTATTTACATTGTTCGAACTGTTGTCCTCATCTTTATTACCATGTTCGAACAGGACCTTTTATTTCGTTCACTGGGGTATACAGTTCTCATTCCATGTGAGATGCCACTTCCGGATGTCACGTAGTTGTCTTCCTTTAACTTACTAAGTTATTTGTTCACCACTGCTATAACCAGGTCTTGACCATACAACACTTTGGGTCAAGTCACTGGAACTAACCAACGCCTATATCCACTGTTCGCAAGGATACATGGCCCAATGAATATACTGTTAAATGTGTCTTTTAAAATGAGATGTTAGTGTTGTTTTCGTGAAATTTAGACGACACTTATCCATCGCCCACTGACAGTTGTTTTCGCTTTATTCGGACGAACGAATGCTCGATCGATAGATAGATAAATAGATAGATTAAGCAAGTTTCCTTACTACAAACCATCTTTTTCTCACAAACATCTTGCTTGCCACAACACTGGGCACTTTAAAAGCATAAAATAAACGTCACTATAAAATCAAGTATCGATCTTGAAGCGTTTTTTTTAACTAGGTACCTTCACTCCATTTTCAATACTTAGTTTTAAATTGAATTTTTTAAAAAAAAAAAACTTTTCTTTGAAACTGATTTAGCTTAATTGAAAGCTAAATGATTAAATTTACTATTTCCACTAAGGGTGAATACTCGGGTGTATCTCAAACAGAAATTATATTCAATGGAATCTAAAATTTCGAGATTTTCCTAAAAGAAATTTTGAGTGATCGACACATTTGTAAACAAAAGTTAATTCTCCGTTTTAAAAAAATCTTTCAAAAATAAAATATACAACTAACTCGTTATTTTTGGAAAATTTATCAAATTTAAAGTTAAATCAATTTGATTTGAAACAAATATTACTTGTTATTGGCATGAAATCTATAAAAAAAAGTATTTCTTAATCACAAAGGATTATGAAGTAGGCGATAATAGCACCTATCAATCAATCTGGAAGTATGGCGATTAAAAGTTGGCATAACCTGGTTCAACATTTCTTACGGGGAACATGTGACTTTTTAATGATAAGTGTCTTATAAATTTCCATAGTAAAGAATTGAAATTTCGAACGTGTTAGAAAGGATTAAATTTTGATGATAAAAAAAAAACTTTGTTTTTATTCTGTTTGAGCCATTTAAAAAATCATGCTAGGCTGTCTTTTCAGCAACTGAGTGGAAATACCTACTTTTAGTTCTTGAGCCAATCCTAGATCAGCACCATGGAGCACTCTGAGACAAGTTTTATTTATTTACTCTATCCGGTGTCTGCACAATTTTAACGAGTGCGTATAAAAATTCAGGCAGAATTTTTGAAAACCATTTTTTTTTTATCTAAACAAGGCACGAATAGATTTTGTTATATTTTCCTTTTCATCAATCGATAAAAATTGTCAAGTTCAAAGATTCGCTAAAAATGAGAAGACAATATGAAAAAATATCTTAAATTTTATCGCCAAAATCTTTATTAAGAGGAAAGACCCAAGAATTATTTGATGCAAAAATTATTTTTTTATCTTTATAGAACTTTTGGTTTAAAATCTTTTTTCTCGAGCGTCAATGGTGGATCATAAATTAGTTTGAGATATGTAAGCATCTTTTTTCGGCGTAGACACATTAATTTGGAAATTCTTACAAAATTCAAACAATTGTCGGATTTTAATGAAACTTTCCGAACTTATTCACAAATGAATGAAATTAATACAGGGAGGTTTTTTTTTTTTAAAGTCTTCATCAAATCCCCTTTTTTACATATTCGTTTCCCCAAAACATTTTATGGAATTTCGAAAACCTTTTTTGTATCGTTTAATTTTCTTTTGTCGCTCCATCAAAACTTTAGATTTATTTATTTTTATTAATAATAAAATTTTCAGAAAATTAATGTTTCAATTTAGATCTTCAAATTAAATCGAAATTAACCGCTCGTTAAATAAAGAAAGCAAACGACATTACTCCAAAAGAATTAGATCATTGCAAAAGTTCAGAAATTTAAAGATTTGAAATACGAGAAGTTACATCAATTGTTCCGGTTTCTATAGAACAATATAAATGACAGAAAATGGCTGTACAGTTAGTCAAAAATTCTATCACAACCTTCTTCCAAAAAAAACAAAAAAAAAAAAAAAACAACAAAAAACTAACAAACAAACACACAAGTTTTCTGCAAAAAATGGTGTCAACAAGCCTATAAGACAGCGTTTCTCAACCGTTCCACTCTCGCGTAATCCTTAAAATAAATTACAAGTCTCAAGAAACCCCTGCGCAAAAACCATATAACATTTTTCTCATCTTATTTTCATCGTAGTAATATAGATAAGGCTATTTCCTCCCACCATTTCGCTAACATATTTGTGTTCGGATATCTTAACGCCCATCATGCCAAGTGGCTAAAAAGGCACTGTCACTAATTTAGCTAGCATTCACGCCATGAACTTTGCTATTTCACAATCTCTTTCGCAAGTGGTGGATCTCCCAACGCGCTTTTCCGGCATCCCTTCAAAAACACGCTTCTCTACTAGATCTCTGCACATGTCTCCTGCCAAGTCTCGCAGCTTTACCCTCTCGGTAACACCGATCATGCTGTTGTATCTATTAATATATCTCACCACTCTCACTCCCCACAGGAGCCTCCTACCAACAAGATCTTTTACTGCAACTAAAGAGCAGACTGGGACGCGTTTCGCGATTTCCTATGCGACGTCCCTTGGAGAAAAGTGTTCAGTCTCCCAGTTGAGGACTGCGCCTCTGAGGTCTCTTCCTGGGTGAAAGCTGGCATCAATGCCTTCATACTGATCAGGAAGTTCCGTCCCAAACCTCATTTCTCCCCTTGATTCTCTTCTGCCTGTTTGGTTGTCATTGTCTATAGGAACCACAACTTCCGGCCATTTTGGAGCCATAAAACTGATCACAAAAGGTGCTTATTTACTTATACTTGTAATGAGTGTAAGAGAATCCTGAACAACGCCAAGCTGTTGTTTGCTGAGAGAACGAATCAGCGCATAGCTGCCCGTAAGTTCGGCTCCAAAGACTATTGGCGACTCTGCAAACGCGTGCTAAGCAACAGCAAATCCTCCATCCCTCCCTTAATAAATTCGAAATTTTCACGGCATCTCTGGACAAGGGCGAGTGCTTTGCTCACAGATTCTCATTAAACTCTACATTTGACTCGTCGGGAGTACCCGCACCCAACTCCCCTCTAATAACTGAGGCTTAACTGAAAGGTATCTAAGATAATATCAAAACTTGACCCCCATAAGGCGAGTGGAGGTGATGGAATTCCGGTTATTGTCCTGAAGAAATGTGCCCCTGAACTCTCCTCTGTCCTCTATTACTGCCTTTCTGCTTTCTGTTTTCCTGCCTGCTGGAAGTCCTTTTCTGTGGTTCCTGTAATTAAGAACTCAGGCGAACCCTCGGACTCATCCAATTATCACCCTATCAGCCTCCTACAAAGTTTTCGAGGCTATCAACAACGCAGAAATAGTTCAACATCTTGCTGCTCATAAACCATTCTCAGACAGGTAGTACAGCTTCCGCTTTGTCAGGTCTACGGCCGATATGCTAACGACCATCACGAAGTACACATACCAGGCCCTTGATAAGTCAGGCGAGACACGTGCTGTTGCTCTGGATATCTCCAAGGCTTTTTATAGGGTTTGGCACACTGGTCTTTTACGCAAAGCAACAGGGTTGTGTTATCACTGGACGCTTTCTTGATCTGACTCAATCTTTCCTTTCTAACCGCATAATGAAGGTCGTCTTGAATGGGCAGGTCTCAACATCCTATCACACGACGCTCTAATATTTACTAAACCAACATCCTGATTTTTATGATGGATTCACTGTCGATGCCATCACTTCTTTCATTCCAGTTCCAGATCATAATTGGCCTGGTCAGAGTACCTAGATGAGTGAACGCTTGCGAATACCAGGTGCTGTAAGCTTAGATTTGCAGCTGGGGTAATGGATAATGTTTCAGAATCGTTAATCGGAGAGCTGAGTTCCAATTCCAGTTGGGTTCGTTATATTTACTTACGCGCAAGTCTCGTTTTCGCCCCACCTCATCTATAAGTTAGTAAGATTCGTATCACTAAAACCATTATTATCACCAGAAATAAAAGAAAATTAAAATTGCGAGCAAAATATATATTGTTTCGGTATTAATTAATCCGTAGAGGTCAATATGCTGCCAAACAAGAATCAGCCAGTCAACCAGATCATAGTTCGTGCACTAGGAGGAGATATTACAGAATCCAACTTATGCCTCTCCCCTACGTAGACCTAACCATAAATGTTGCAAGAAACAACCCAAATTTGGAAAACCTCATATTTCACGATCAAGAAGTGGAAGTTGATAATGGTATGGACGCCGTAAAAACCAACATCTTTTCCATTACCACCCAACGAATTAGCCGCTTTAGAAGGAGCATCTTGAGATCAAAACAAGGTCAATAATTGAACTGGAAGATCATTTACGGACTGATACTGGCAGGCGACTGAGACATTTGGAGGCAATTGGTAAAGTACTCAGTGATCCTACAACTACACCCAGTCAGGTGATTTATGGCGATAAATAATGCAGTCATGTTTTTTTAATAATTTCAACTAATCAGAACTGTTCCTATAGAGAATTATTAAGATACCTTAGTCTTTTGATCAGTTATAAATAATTAAGTATAGGAGAAAAGAAAATTGAACATAAGGAAGAACAGATCTTAGTGAAAAGGCACCGCTATGGGTGGGAATGGGGATAAGTCCAAACTGACTGAGAGAAGAATGATTAAAAAGCTTTCACAAAGCTTTTGCGTGTACCATGGTAGTACCTGCAATTTAGCCTGTAGTAAATCAACCCTCAAGATACCGACAGACACGATGACAGAGCAGAAGACGGATGCTGTCCAAGAGATTCTGGAGCAGTACAAAATGAATAGCGCCCATGAAAAGGGTGTTTGACAAATCTAAAAGTGATGAAGTGGAAAGGGGGTAACCAGTATATGGTCAAAAATGTGTCCAAGATGATTTTACAAAACTGGGAAATATGCGCTCGTTCGAAGGTGAAATACCACAAGTGAAAACGAAAAATATTATGTCGGAAGAAGTAAAGTTTCAATTCTGAGACGTCAGCTTCAACATAATACAACAACAAACAAAACAAAAATAACACAAAAACAACATTAATTAAACCTAAGTTTCATTCATAAGAACTTCAACTTCATTCTCCAGGTAAATATTCATCGTTAAAATCACTCCACTCTCGAATATTTATTCTCAACCTTTAGACAATCATAAGTAGCAAGATGTAATATTGCAATGGAGGCAGTCTTCAGTCAGATATCCAATAAAATTTTCTTAGTAAATCCGTGTAATTTACTATTTCAGTTGTCATTCATTATTTGGAGTGTATCTCGAGCCTTGTATTAGATGAAAACCATTTGAGGTACACAATGCCTTATTTCAAACGGACAACGAAATCAATAATAAATGCGATAATGATTGGTTAATTAAACCTATTTAAACACAAGGCCATAAATGTCAATACATGTCAGGAAGACTGCGAGAACTAATCTAACAAAAACGGAATCTCTGAAGGCCTTTAAAATCTTAGTATCTAACAGCTTCAATTTTTTAAGACTAAGAGAGAAACAGTGAGAGAGATATATTAGGTAAAAAACAGGGAGAGCGAGCGACGTAGAGAGACAGAAATAAGAGTGAGGTCGACTGGATGCGTACCTCTTAGATAAGGCAGTTGTTTTGTAGTGAGTGGTTAAATCATGACTTAACAATCCGTTGAAGTAATTTCAGTAATTTTTAAGGGAGTGTCACTTTTCTTATAACGAAACCGAAATGATTTTCTCTTGAAAAGTAACTGAAGGTAGCATTAAAAATGTATTATTAAATCCGTAGAATTTACATGGGTTCAGTTCTCTAGCAAAGACAAAAGTTAAAACACAGCAGTTGGTTTCCACCAAGATTCGTTTATAACATCAATTTTATTCTCCAAGTAAATATTTCTAGTTGAAATCACTCCGCCATCGACCATTTATTTCCTCTAATATTTACACAAACAGTGTATTTTTTATAATTGTAACCGTAACGGATCAGGGTGGACCCGAAAACAACAATTAAGAGGTGGTTCCATGCTCCCCCAAAACTCCATTTTTCCAATCAGAAAGCTCGCTGCGGGATGTAGTCGTCATACCCAGGACTGCGTTTAGGCATTAAGATGACATTTACGAAGTGACATAAAAGCCTTATACTTCCCGGAGATATAAATGTATATCTATCCGTTAAGAACAATTAAACTCTCATACTGAATATCTTAAGAGTCTTACTTTTTTATTTTTTAATAACGGCTACAAGACTCCGAAGCCTTTGTTCTTTTTTAAGTTTGCAGAGAAAAAGTAATAAAAAAAGCTTTCTGTGGCGTTTCATCAAACTTATATAAATGAATGATTGCTATCGACACACACATATTTTGTATATCTTGTATGCGTATATTTAAAAAAATAAATTAAGATATAAAAATATCAAATAAAAAGTAATTTCGATTTACCTGTTAAATTTAAGGGATTCTGTTGAATAGTAAAGGCTGCCATTTTGAATATTTCTGCAATAAATAAAATAAAAATAAATTGCTATTACAGAAAATTAATCCAGAACTTTTGGAGGGAATGGGCATTAAAACCAAAGACATTGTCAGCTAGGTAATAAATAAAAAGAATGAATTATGAATTCGAAAATCCTCAAGATGAGGTATGTCAAATATTGCCTTTTCAAATCAGGATTTGGGCAGAACTAACCTACAAAAACAAGAAATTTCAAGAGACATTACAAGTCTCATAACCTGGTATGGTAAATACGGTCACAGTGAAGTTGAAAATCTTATCCGTATCAAAAATGGAATATCTTAAGAGTTCAATTTTTTTAATAATGGCTACAAAACTCCGAAGCCTTTGTTTGTTAATATTGCATAAAAAAAAAAAAAAAAAAAAAAAAAAAAAAATCAAATATAAAAATTTCAGTCGCGTTTCATCAGACTTGTATAAATGAAAGACTGCTACCGACAGACATGTTTTGCATATCTTGTATGCGATATAATTAAATTAAGATATATAAATAAAAATATTAAATAATAAGTAGCACCAACATCCTCAAGGGGATACATTTCCTCAGACGAGCAGATTGAACATCAACATTTTAAGAATATGCAAAACTTGGTGGCCGAACAACGGCAATTTCGTCAGAGACATGGCACATAGAACAATCTCGAATTACCTGTCGAATTTAAGATCTTCGGTTGAATAGTAAATGTTGCCATTTTGAATATTCCTGCAATATATAAATATATTGTGATTAGAGTAAATGAATTCGGAACCTTTGGAAGGAATGGACATTGACACCAAGGACATTGTTAGGTGGGTGATAAAAAGAGGTCAGAAGTGAGCCAGACTTAGGGAAACAAAACACGGAAAGGAACGACATGTGCAACAGATGTCACCGGACAATCATCCTGCGACCGTTCACACCAAGCAAAATACTACACCAGGGACATGAACAAATCGGGACAGCTGGAGGATGAAGGAGACAAGCAGATTGAACATCAACATTTTAATAATATGCAAAACTTGGTAGCCGAACAACGGCAATTTCGTCAGAGACATGGCACATAGAACAATCTCGAATTACCTGTCGAATTTAAGATCTTCGGTTGAATAGTAAATGTTGCCATTTTGAATATTCCTGCAATATATAAATATATTGTGATTAGAGTAAATGAATTCGGAACTTTTGGAGGGAATGGACATTGACACCAAGGACATTGTTGTTAGGTGGGTGATAAAAAAAAAGTCAGAAGTGAGCCAGACTTAGGGAAACAAAAGACAGGAAGGTATGAAACTTTCTAAAAACTCGGCCATGTGATCGTGGGTTAGAGCGAACTGGCCTTATTCAGAACAGTTGACCACGCCAGATAGCTAGCATTTTCCCCAGAAACTGAAACTAAGGTCTATTTAACATAGTTGCCGTATAAACCATAAATGGGCTCTGTGGGTGTTGAACAAACACAAAATCTGTCTAAGTAAGCGTGTGTAAGCTAGCAACCCTGGAAGATGTGCATCCTTGCATAAGAGTGGCCAGTCATCCTATTACTAATTAGCAACTGTGAGCGTTATACTAAGTTTTCCCATTCCCTCTTTTTATTCTCTGTAACATTCTAGCATCTTAATGACATTATCACCTTACTTGGGGTGAAATAGTTTATATATGAGTTGAATATATGAATCGAAATCCGATAAGTAAAGAAGTAAGAAAAAGTATCTTTAATCTAACATGCTTCACTTTAACAAGCTTCTTCAGAGATTTTTTTCAAGACGAATGCTTTAAAAAGTTAAAATCATTCATATTTAACAAAAATTCTGAAGAAGCTTGTTAAAATGAAATATGCTATATTGAAGAGATTTTTTCTTAACTGTTTTTTTTTTTTTTTACTTATTCTATGTATGCATGTATTAGTATTCATTCGTCCAGAAACTGGAATAGGTAGAAGCTGTCTCTTTAGAAGATATATTAAAAATGACTGCCGAAATAAAATATTTGCGTGTTTTTCTTTTGATTTTGCTTTGTAAACATGATTAATCATGGGTTTACTTACTGAAGAAACAACAACAAAAAAAAAAAAAAAAAAAAAAAGCAAAAACAAAAAGCACACGTTCAAAGAAAACTCATGAAAAGTTGAACAGCAGGCAAAGGAGAAAATACATTTTATCTTATTTATAGAGAGCAAAGTAGAATTTGGAAGGCTGACCTCTTTTTATAAATTGAAAAGTTTGTTTTTTCAGCATAGACAGGCAGGACGAGTGTAGTGTTACAAATAATGTGGTCGTAAGATAATGACATACTTTTTGCAGATAAATCATTTGTAATGTCAAATATTTACGAATGATATCCAATTTTAACAAAGCCTCAGTATCAGGTCTCTCAGTAGGTACCAAACTCATTCATAATTGCTATGCTACGTCCACAGAGCCGAATCACCCTCAGTGTTCCCGTATTTCATATTCCACAACTATTTGTTTTTGTCAAGAACTGTCAATTGTCGTGTTTTAGCTACTTGATTCCAATCCATTTCTTATGTTTTCTTCGACATCCCATGTATGTTTGTTTTTTTTATCTCTCACTGTAACCCCCTGCGCACCAGTAGCATTTCTGCCTTGTTTGGAGTGAAATAATAAAAAAGAAAAACTTTGTGGAGAGTCTCCTGCGCGAATGCTTCCTTAAATCCTTGAATCTTAACCCATTAACATCAATCGTCATCTATTCTCATAATCTTGCATTGATATTACGCCATCTCATTCAATAACTGTCTTAGTATAAGTTGCAAGTGCTACTTGAGGTAGAAAAAAAAATAAAGGAAACCACAGCAGCAACATCAACTGGAGTTGCGACTTAAAAAAAGCCATGTCACTCCAAAGAAAGTGATAATGTCACTAGTACGCAGTGGATTACAGAAAGCGAGAATGTAAAAAAACTCAAGTGCGGAGAAATGGACAAAAGGAACGGGGTTCAGGTAATCAGAACATGGCGATTGACATTGTATTTAAATCTTTGAAAATTGTAGGTAAGAGAGAAGCAAGAAATCGGAAGGGAATTCCATCAGCAAGAAGTACGAGAGAAGAATTTATTAGACTAGAAGAGACGCTTGTATAGAGTTCAACAGTAGCCAAGAGTCATGATTTCACCACCCCACTTTACAAAAGTCTCACTAGTAGAAACTTGTGTTAATTTCAAAAGTCAATGTCCTCACAGATACAAAATATCTGTTATAAATTAGCTACATTAAACAAACCCTAATCAAAGTAATCTCTTCTTCAAACATATTCCATAGCAACATTAAATAAACCCCAATCATCAAAGATTTCACTAACCAAATCATCAACTGCGAAATAAAATCAAATTCAAGATGCTTATACATATTCACAAAGTTAACTGAAATTTTATATTAAATTACGTCACTCAGTATCGTTGAAAATGTAAAAATGAAAAACAAGGTCTATCAAGTCCTGTAAATATAAAAAGATACCATGAGAAAGATTTCTCATCTTCTTCACCATTAAGACAATCTGAAACTCAAGTCTCTGCTCGTGATGTTTTATCTGAATCCTTTCCTAGTTTAATAGAATCTTATTCGAATCAATGTACTTGGTTTGTCCTACAATACATGGACCTGCCTCCTGTTGTCGCAAATGGCCGAATTTCTTGTTTTATCAGTCCATTCCTATTTTTTTGATAATCATTTCCCATGGGCATAAAGTAGAGAAAGTATGACGTGAAGACTTGACGAGCGTCTGTAAGTATTAGGGAATAACTTCTTCATCAAAGCAGTTTTTGAGAAAGTTTTTTCTCATTTCCGTAGAAATGAGCGTGTATTAGTAACCGTTTGCGTTTTCTAACTAAGCGTGTTTTTGTTTTCAACATTGAAAATATGTGTAAATATTCTCAGATGTAATCTGTAGAAAAGACAATATGAATAACTAACAGCATTTTGTTTTTGTTTATACTTAGATTGTTTAGAATAAAATAACCCTTAACGAAATTCTGAAATGTGACACCAGACTCCCCCCTTCTGACGTAAACAAAAATATACGCACCATTAACTCATTCTAGCCAACTCAGATTGCGGAAACGGAGAGCTGAGTTCGAATTCCAGCAGAGTTCATTACATTCACTTTCATTGGGAAAGTCATGAATCCATCTTCTCTTTCCCCCCAGCTATGAGTAAATGGCAGGACACTCCCTGTGTTGGAACAGAAAGTTTTTCTCGTCAGAATCCATCTTGCAAATTTATAAATCTACCATTCGTCTGTGCATTGAATACTGTTGCCATATCTGGTCTGGTGTTCCTGTTATTCATCTCGAGGTTATCGACAAAATCCAAAGAAGGATCTGCAATATTATCAATCCTAACTTGGCATCTCGACTTCAGTCATTTTCTCACCGACGTGACATAGCTTCCCTCTCTTTTTTAGAAATATTTTAATGGCAACTGCTCTGACGAGTTTTACTTGCTTCCTTGATAGTTACAATCTCCAAAAGTTTAAATGCAACGGCAACTGCCATCTTCCTGAATCCTGTTAATCTGTTGTCCTTTTTTCAATACCACCTGTACCCAGTCTTTTCGTTCACTGCAACCTCCTGCTTATTAATGGCGTTCCTGCCTTGCTTGGGGTGAAATGATTTAAAATAAGACTACTTGGTTTCAGTGAAAAGAAAGACAAAATAGAAATGTTTAACGGCTCTTTCAGTGAAATGGGAAAGTTGTCAATTTCAAATCTTTTCATTTTTCAGTCAGTCAGTTAAGTGCCATACGTGATACATGCTTTGGGCGATCATGCTTCGAAAGAGACATGACTGACTGGGCAGAAGATTATCCCGCAGTAGGTTGCCATTGTTTTCTGTGGTAGACTGGTTGCCAACCAAGGCTATAGAACCCAATCTGTTCTATTATTTAACCTATAACTGGAGGGAAGAGACGAATTAATACCTTTCCCAAAGGTATTTGTGTGTAAGTGAATGCAAGGAATTCTACTGGAATTCGAACTCGGCTCCCCGATTTGTAGTTCCGAGTTGATATTCACTGCGCCACAACGCACATCCTGTTGTCGCAAATGGCCGAATTTCATAAAATAACAACCAACATTCATATTTATGATTGTCATTGCAATACTTTTGTTAAAGTTGTTGACCTCAAATATTTAACAAGACAATAGAGAAAATTCTACAGATATTTTATTATTGTAAAACTCTTCATGGGCTTATTTAATCATTAACGTAAGTATTAAGATTTGTCTACTGACAACCATTCTTTGACAGCACTCCATCAATAAGGCACCTTACCTTGAAAGTCTACTGCGATTTAAGTTCACTCTAAACCTCAAGTGGAATTCATAAATATGACTCATCGCAAAAAAAAAAAAAAAAAAATGCCCGGTTCCTTGTTGCACTCCAGTAGCCGAATCCTCCTGATCTGCTCGATCTTTGCAAAAGCTAGATCTGACCAAAAGTGGAGATCTAATCCTCCGGTCTTTATAGAGTTCCAAATTGTATACGCGACCTTGAGGGCGATGAATTGTTTACTACCCGGCAACCCAATTCTTACAGATGAAACGTCGAAAGCCTCTAGCTATTTTATCGCTATTTCCTTGGTAAATGTTAAAACAAGCTGCATCCCTTAGTTCCACTAGTTCAGACCTTCACAACTAAAACCTACCATACCACATACACTGGGACGAACCTTAATTCCCTTTTAATTAATAAAAAGAAAATTCCACTTGAACATCTTCGTCCCCAGAAAAGCTACTTTGTGAAGAGGATGCTTCCCAGATCACTACAATCTTAGTCTCTTCAAAAGTTAGCTAATATCTTTTCTACATATTTTCACAAACTTCATTCTAATCTCCTTTTATGTGCATACTAGAACCTCATTCAGTAACACTATTTAGAATTGCTCTGGGTTTTATATTAAACAAGCATTTATATTCTTTTTAAAGAAGGGTAGTAGTTTCCCATTGCTTTTTCCACGGCATTGGAAAGCAGAGTTTTCCTTTTCTTAGACTGCTAGACTATAGTTGGTGCGTGAGAAAAGCGATGGATTCATGTTTCCAAAGGGAAGTTGGGAGAAAGTGAATGTAGTTGGCTAGGCTGGAAATTGATCTCAGTTTGACCAGTTTCACGTTCCACGAGGATATCCGTTACAATACCTTTCACAGTTCCCGAATTGTGAAGAGTATTTTAAGAGAAAGCAGAAAATGTGACACCGCAATCCGTAGTTGCTTTAGAATCGCGAAACGTGCCTTCCAAAAGATAAGTAAAGAATTAGAAAACAAGAAAATTCCAGAGTTCAGAACAGTTATGTAATATCAATTCTTCTGCAGGCCTGTGAATGTTAAACAATCTCCTCACAGATGAACAGACAAATAAAGGAAGGGCTGGAAGAATTTAATACTTACAGGATATACCAAAGTCAGAAAAGACAGTGTGAGCCAACAAGCAACTACTTGACCAGCTTGTTCACTCCCATATCTCCAAGACAAACTATCATAAAAGAATAATGCATATCCAACATACTTACCACCAAACTGAACAATGCTAGTTTATCCAAATTGTGAAGAATATTTTAAAGAGAGGACAGAAAAGCGACATCACAAAACAAAGAAACAAAATGTGCAGAACTTTTATGTAATATCAATTCTTCTGCATGCCTGTGAATGTTTAAAACTCTCCCATAGATGAAGAAACTTGAGGGAACAGAAACGTGGCTCTACAGAAGGATGTTGAGAATATCATGGATTGGACATGTGAACAATGATGAGATTATCGAGAAAATGGAACCGTAAAGGACACATACCCAGAATCATAAAGAGATTGTTGAATTTCTAAGGCACATAGTAATGGAAGAGGGTTTGGAAAAATATGACATCTACAAAACATATTGAGAGTGAAATAGGTTACCTATATAAAGATTTTGTGTAAAAGGATGGCAGAATAGAGAGTAGGTGGGATGTTGAAAAAAATTTACAGATATACAAAAGAATGGAAGCAGTGGAGAGCTATGACTGTTTTCTTTATAAAGGAATACGGTATATAGGAGAAGACCCAAGCAGTAGTTGCTGACAAGTTGGGCACTGAGAAATAGACATGAGTGGGTTCATGCGCGCACGATAGCTGAATACCGTGGGCCAATGTCGAATGACTGTCGTGTCGGCTATCCCTTATAAGGGTGCCCCTACTTTCATGGCGAAAACGAGGTAAGTACTTACGTGTAGTTTTCAGTTTCCCGTTTGTCCTTCCGGAACAAAAAACAGACGATCGAAATGAGAGTCAAAAGGACAAGTAAGCCGCTGATTGTGGAGAGGCTGATAATCAGTTTAGTCTTTTCAGACATCGACTGTTCAATGACAGGATCTTGAAAAGAAAAAAAAAAGACAGGTTTATTATACTCCGTCATTTTAAAAGACTATCAAAAGAAAAAAACAGGTAACAGTCTAAATGCACTGGCACACGCACACAAATGAAAGAACCAGACAAAACAGACACAAAAAAAAGAAATGGGCACGACACACACACACAGAGAAAAAGAAATGGGCACGACACACACACACAGAGAAAAAGAAATGGGCACGACACACACACACAGAGAAAAAGAAATGGGCACGACACACACACACAGAGAAAAAGAAATGGGCACGACACACACACACAGAGAAAAAGAAATGGGCACGACACACACACACAAAGGGCAGAGAAAAAGAAATGGGCACGACACACACACACAGAGAAAAAGAAATGGGCACGACACACACACACAGAGAAAAAGAAATGGGCACGACACACACACACAGAGAAAAAGAAATGGGCACGACACACACACACAGAGAAAAAGAAATGGGCACGACACACACACACAGAGAAAAAGAAATGGGCACGACACACACACACAGAGAAAAAGAAATGGGCACGACACACACACACAGAGAAAAAGAAATGGGCACGACACACACACACAGAGAAAAAGAAATGGGCACGACACACACACACAGAGAAAAAGAAATGGGCACGACACACACACAGAGAAAAAGAAATGGGCACGACACACACACACACAGAGAAAAAGAAATGGGCACGACACACACACACAGAGAAAAAGAAATGGGCACGACACACACACACAGAGAAAAAGAAATGGGCACGACACACACACACAGAGAAAAAGAAATGGGCACGACACACACACACAGAGAAAAAGAAATGGGCACGACACACACACACAGAGAAAAAGAAATGGGCACGACACACACACACAGAGAAAAAGAAATGGGCACGACACACACACACAGAGAAAAAGAAATGGGCACGACACACACACACAGAGAAAAAGAAATGGGCACGACACACACACACAGAGAAAAAGAAATGGGCACGACACACACACACAGAGAAAAAGAAATGGGCACGACACACACACACAGAGAAAAAGAAATGGGCACGACACACACACACAGAGAAAAAGAAATGGGCACGACACACACACACAGAGAAAAAGAAATGGGCACGACACACACACACAGAGAAAAAGAAATGGGCACGACACACACACACAGAGAAAAAGAAATGGGCACGACACACACACAGAGAAAAAGAAATGGGCACGACACCCCCCCCCACGCAAGGACCAGAAACACACACACACACACTACGACCAGAAACACACACACACACACTACGACCAGAAACACACACACACACACTACGACCAGACACACACCAAACACACACTACGACCAGACACACACACCAAACACACACTACGACCAGAAACACACACTACCGACCAGAAACACACACTACGACCAGAAACACACACTACGACCAGAAACACACACTACGACCAGAAACACACACTACGACCAGAAACACACACTACGACCAGAAACACACACTACGACCAGAAACACACACTACGACCAGAAACACACACTACGACCAGAAACACACACTACGACCAGAAACAAACACACTACGACCAGAAACACACACTACGACCAGAAACACACACTACGACCAGAAACACACACTACGACCAGAAACACACACCTACGACCAGAAACACACACACACACACTACGACCAGAAACACACACTACGACCAGAAACACGCGTGCGCACACAAAATAGGGAACCAGAGAGACACACACAAAAATGAACCTGTCCGGGCATACGGAAATAGACATAAACCGCACAAGGAACTAGTCAAGACGCACACACAGACAAAAGAATCCGTCAAGACGCACACACACAAACGAAATGACCCAGAAAGACACACACTGGTTACCAACCGAGTCTACAGAACCTAATATGTCCTGTTGTTTAACCCATAAGTGAAGAAAAGAGAAGGATTAATACCTTTCTCATGGGTATTTGCGCGTAAGTGAATGCAACACATTCAATTGGAATTCGAACTCTGCTTTCTGGTTTCTCATTCTGAGCCGATATCCACTGCACCACAGCGCTCAATTTCAAGATACGAGATTTAAAATCCATCATTATCTCCCACCTTTACAACTGTAGTATCTAAACTTTTTTTTTTTTTAAAAGGCCCATGTAACTTCTATGTGAAGTGTTCATTCAGGACGTAGGTGATCATGAGACTCCACAACTTTTTATGTTTTTTAGCGCTTAGTAAGTTTTTTTTTTTTTTGCTATATATCCAAATCTCTATTCTGCCATCTAATTATACAATCTTATTAAATAGGCAATTTGCCGCTTTCTTCTGCCTCTTGTGATTTCAAGATATCTGTCGGAACATACTGCTGGCCACTTGGTAGTCCGGTGGTAGTGAGTCACTTTCGGCAAGAAAGTCTGAAACTGTGGCTTCTTGTACCATTTGTTTTATAATATTAGCGTAAACGTTATTTTCGTCACCCATTTCTATAACGTTAGTTTTCGTAACGTTAATCGGAAGGGAACTTTTGGTATCTCGCTATTAGTCAGTTATATTTCGATATATTCGCGTGTAGTCAACGTACCAAGCGAATTCTTCAAATAATACACAATAATGTTCTCTGAATATTCTCTCGAGTAATTTACTCAAAAGCAATTTCTGTAAGACATACAACATCGGAATGATGCAAATCACCAAATATTGAATACCCAGACTACACAGGAACACACTCAAACTTCCGTGTGTGTTTTATATATTCATATTTATGGTCACGTGATCCCAGTAGCGCAATTCATTCAACCGATACATCTGTTACCCGGAGATCTGTGTTCGATCCACACTTTTATTCTACATAACTTGTGAAATGGCAGGTAATGCTTTTAGAGTGGTTGTGAGCACTGAAACAATTTCTACTTCCATGGATAACTGACCCTTGATGGTTTACAGTGCGAATTCATTAATTTGGATGAGGCATCTGCGTGACCAACTGATTTATTGAGTGATACTTGATTGTAAAATCATAATTTCATAGCATGGTGACCCATCGTTGTAAACGTTTGGCAGCATAAATAGGAACACCTTCCTTGAATCCCAAAATGCTAACCAGGTCTTTACGGTTTGTGAATAGTCTAAATGTCTAAAAAGCATTATATGAAATTTCTTCATGACGAAGAAAAATTGTCAAGGCTTCCTTTTCAATTTAAAAATAACTTAGTTCTGCGGGTGTCAGTGAACTTGAGGCATGAGCGATGGCTTTTGTGTCTGTCGTCGGGAAAGATATAGGAAATCACAGCTCAAACGCCATAGTCAGAAATAAAATAAAATTTCAGAGTTTAGGCGTGGACGTTAGCAGTATAGAGTTGAAATAGAAGATGATCCTAATCAGGGAACAAAGGATAACTACTCCAATTAAATAGAAAAACTGAAGAAATATAAACTTAGCAGTACAAGAACCTATCTTCTTCTATTGATGAAAAATAAATGCAAATAAAATTTTAAAGCTTAGGCGGAGACATTAAAAGGTGAAGTAAACTTTAGATGGAACCAAAAATCCAATCTTAAACAGGAAAAAAGAGAGAAACCTCTACCCCTGTTCAAAAGACTGGAGAGGATTGTGAATATCTACTCCTATTGCATCCTACTGACTACTTGATAGGTGGGCAAATGAATCACTGCCTGAAACGGATCTTTTTAAACGATTGGTAGTATAAACAGGAATACTTTCCTTCGATTAAAAAAATGCTAACCAGGGTTTATTATCTTTGAAATGCTGTCCATAAAGACAATGCTAAGGCTTCTCAATTTGACCACAGTTTCGTTCAGTGGGTATAAATGACTTTGATACATGAGCAATGACCTAACTGCAGTCCAGAAAGAGATGGGAAATCACGACTTTGACGCTGTAGTCAGCAGCATTTGAAGCCACAATGATGTCAAAAGATAGATTATAGTGGTCGAGAGTCAAGTCAGAAGAAAGTAAAGATTTGATTTTGAATAAAATATGTTGAACAGTTCTATGGAACATCCTTTTTCAGAAGGTGATTCAGAGGAGTTCTGTCAAAAAAGCTCAGAAAAGATCATGATGTCGAAATATTTACTGGCATATTGGCAGAAATACTTCCAAGTCTGGTCGCAGACTATTCTGGTCAAAAGTAGACCCTAGGTACTAAATCAACGACCGGAAAAATTGACATTTTTCTGCTCTCATATGAAAACCATACTGCTGAATCCGTCGGAAAACAAAACAATAGACGTTCCAGAAGTTCGTCCTGCATTACATCTGTAACATAGATGCATTCAATGAATGCAGCTGCATCTGTCAAAATGTCAGCGTGACATCCATCGTTTGCTGGAATATGGCTGGTGCAGATTTGATACCGAAAGAAAATTTTTTCCTTTAAATAAACCCTTGCGGATGTTGATTTTAAGGAGCTCATGGTGTCCTCATCTGCTTCCATTTGTCGGAAGACATGAAAAGTCAATTTTAGCAAAACAAGTTTCACCATTTAGCGTTACAAAAATGTATTCTAGTATTTGGGTGGCTTCATTCTCCCCTATCTTTTTTTTTTTGGAAAGCCAACTTTGCACTGTGTACAAAAGCCTGAATTTAATATGATAAATACTAGCACCAAAAATTAGATTCATAACTTTCACCAACTTTTGAACATTTGAAATCATTTGAAAAAAATGTACGAAAACTAATTTCCGCAGGATCTTGCTTACAAACTGATTTCATGATTTTATTATTTTAAGAATAAATCCAAATAAAATTTGACATTAATATTAGTTATATTGAATGGGAAATATACTCAAACCAGAATTCTAATTATGAATCACCACAAGCAAAATATGCACATTTTTTTTTACTGTATTTGATAACTGAAAACTATGTCAAAAATTGTACAAGATTACAAAAAAGGCTACTCAATAGATAAGATCTGACGCCATTTGTTCATAAATAAACAAAAAGTAGATGAAAGTGTATATAACATCAAAAAATTGCTGGGCACAAATCATAAGATCAAACGTTTTAGAATTGCATTGTTCACTGAAAATCCCACTAAAACTACTGCACTGTATAATAAACATAACTAAATTGTTCACTATAATTTCCCTTTGAATACTTATTTGATGGTACAACGATTCAGTAATGTCCTTGTGCCATGCATATTGTCCACATACAATTTGTAAAGCTTCATTAAATTATAAATTTTACAAAGACTTTCACTGATCACCGGAATTAAATTGCAACGCTACAATTTTGAACTTAATCTTTAAACTCGATTTTTCAAAAAACGGTAAGGATTTAGAAAAGAATATTTTGTGTCATTATTTATGATGTGAAACCCCAACTTTCAAATTGAGTGCAAAAATTAACCTGCCCTATTGGTAACGATTTGCGTCTAAAGAATGATTTAACCCAGTGGAATAATCTACACGTATATGAATTTTTCCATTTACCTTCTTGTGAAAAGAGTACTGGATCGTTATGTGATATCAGTTCTTTGATATGGCAGCGAATGCTAGACAATGTCCTCAAAAATGAAACTAAAAGCAACAGAAATGTGGTTCTACATACCATGGACCGAAAATGTGAGCAACGACAAGGTTTTGGAGAGAATGGAAACTGAAAGAAAACTTAAGGAAAAGACATGTGAAGTTTCTGGAATAGAAGGAAAGAGAAACATTAGAAAATAGCGCTTTTGTTAGCGCTATTTTCTAATAGGATAGGATTAAGTAAATGGATAGCAGAGTAGGGTTTGCAAGGAATAAAACAAAATTTATGAAAAACTACAAGGACAGGAAGATGTAGAAGGCCATGATCGCCTACGTTCTGAAGGAACACAGCACATAAAAGAATATATTAAGTACTTTAGAAGCCTCCCACAAAATTAAACTTTTTAAATATAAAAAAGGTTAGACACATTTACATTGTTTGGACTGTTGCCCTCATCTTTATTGCCATATTCACGACATTTCGGCTGTTGTACGCTCCGGTCTTCTTCGGGTGCTAGGAATTTCGAACCGAACCCTATATTTCGATTTCTGTGGTGTATCAATCTCATTCCGGATGCCATATAGTTATTTTCCTTCAACTCAACTCTCTAAGTGATTTGTTAACCACTGCTGTAGCCAAGTACTGAACTCACAACTCTTTGGGTCAAGTCACGGGATTTACCCAATAAAGCAATAAAGACGAAGACAACAGTCTGAATAATGTAAATATCACCTCATCTCAGAAGTATAGGCAAATAAAAACATTAAGTAAACAAAACCAAGACAAATTACGAAATAGTTGTATATAAATAGAAAGACAGAGATATCAAAATGTTTAATCTTAGAAAAAGGCAATAGAAAGAAAAAAATGAAAATATATTGGGATTTAAGACTAAAATAGTAAGATATTACGAAGTCAACTTCTGATTTTTCTGTTCTTTTATAGTCCTTTCTCCCCACTAAAGCCTTTTAATTCTCTTTCACTCTTTGTAACCCCCTGCGTCTGAGTAGAATTGGGGGATGAAATCGTGAAAACAACAACAACAACAAAAAACAAACAACAACAAAAAACAAACAACAACAAAAACCAACAAAAACAACAAAAAAAAACAACAAAAAAACAGTAGCGTATATCAAATAAAAATCAGTTCAATTGCCACATTCTGAAGAAATCGTGTTATTTCACTGAGTTTGTGATAGAATTGTCTTAATTCCTGTTGCATAACGAACATCTCCCACCTTTTTCTAATATTTTCTTTCGGAGAGTACAACGAAATCGGAAACTCCAATTGAGTTTTAATTGTGATTTCGTTTGTATTTGTTAAAAGCTGTCAGGTTTTCGTTCAGTTTTAAAGAAACGATAGGTGCGGATTTCTTTCTCAAAATATGTCCGTAGTTCTTGCGTAGCACTTTTGAAATGCCCGCAAAATTTCAGCTATTTCATTAGCATTTTGTTTCAGTCGTGACGTGTGATTGTCGCGCTTGAAGTAATGTCGGATGAAATCATTAGCATGCTTCACATCATCTTTTATCTTCATGCAAATTCGTTTTAGGTGGAAAAAAAATTAGAGATTTATCAAATGTGGGACTTCGGGTGTGATTTTCTTGCGTGATAAGGGCGGTCAGGACGAAAGTGAAGATAAACTTGATTGTGTTGCTTATATAATTAATATATAATTATGCAGAGAAAGTTTGATGGTATCGTCTTGTCTTTTCGTGCCTCAAAAAACTTCTGTCTACCTGAATCCCTTCATGATCATGTTTGGGCAAAGAGACAAGACATCCACGGGGACTGAAAAGCAATCCTGTAAAACATGTTTCCGTCCTTAGATTTTGACTTTAGAAAAAAATTTTAAAAAATGTTTGCCGACATAAGACAAAAACCTTTTTGCCATGGAAAATAAAAAACACAAATAAATCCTGTTCAAGGATTTTTGCCGTGCAACATAACCATTACAAATTGAGTGTAATTCTGAAATGTCTTTCATTTTCCTCTAATAAGGGTTGGAATCTATTTTTACTTCTTCATTAAATCCTTTGTCTCTTAAAACATCTTCAAATGCCAAAATATAATTTTGCTCAAATACTAGAAAAGTGCATTGTGATGCAATAGATATCGGCTCGGAGTGAGAAATTGGAGTGCAGAGTTCGAATTCCAGTCGAATTTGCTACATTCATTTACGTGAAAATAGATTTGGGAAAGATACTAATCCATCTCTTCTCCCTCCCTAGCTATGGGTTGAATAGTACGACAGAGTTAGTTCTGTAGCATTAGTTGGCAATCAGTCTACCGCAAAAAGAAATGACAACCTACTACAGAGAAAAATCTACTGCCTAGTACAGTGTTTCTCATCCTTTTTAAGCAACGGCACACCGATAAGCAAATGAATATATCACGATACACTTAGCAAGATGTTTAAAGGGTTTATTCTTAAATGCTAGGAAATAATACCATAGATTTTTTAAAAAATACACACACAAATATGAACTTACTTTATTTCAATGTTTCTATTCAACTATTTCTGCAGCTTATTCAGGGTGAAACCTGTGCCTGGTGATTTTTTTTCGCTATTTCTTTAATGTTTAATCGAATGTGCGATAAGCAGACCATTATTTCTTCTTCAGTTGAGCGTAGATGAGTAAGATTAATAGTTGCGCGTGCACAAATGCACACACACACATATGTAATGGCAATATTTCGCGGCACACTAGTGTATCTCGACAAGGCTGTTAAGAATCATCGGCCATGTCAGTCATATTACAAATGGCACTTGACTGACTAAAAACTGACAAAAATAAATTAGCTCAGGGTGGATTTAAATTGATCCATCGCCACAAAAAATCCCTTTATTATAATATATATATATATATATATATATATAAACAAAATAGACGTCATAGTATACCTTAGGCCAACACTTTTTCAAAGGTATACGTTGGCAAAGTTAAAAAACAATCAGAGACACGTTAATATAACGAATGCGGTGGGGGGGGGGCTGGAACGCGATTCAAAACAAATTTTTAATTACAAATAATTAAAATTTAAAGGGTTTGTAAATAAGCTCCACAAGAGTAGAAAAGGGAAAAAGGACGCTCACAAACCCTCCAACAAACGTAAGGAGCGGATGAAATGATCCTTTTGTCTGCACAGGCTAGACTGGTGAATTTTTATAGATACAGCCTCAAAGACTCGAAGATGATATACCGAGCGAGCACAGTGCAGAATTGTAAAACCACGTGTCTTCATACCGGAGGCACAATCATGGCTGTCAAGCAAATGTTGTCCAATCACCGAATCATGAACGGCTTGAATAGTTCTTAGAGAGACTGGCTCAGACTAACATGAACGGCTTGAATAGTTCTTAGAGACTGGCTCAGACTAACATGAACGGCTTGAATAGTTCTTAGAGACTGGCTCAGACTAACATGAACAGCTTGAATAGTTCTTAGAGACGCTCAGACTAACATAGACAGCGAATAGTTCTTAGAGACTAGCTCAGACTAACATGAACGGCTTGAATAGTTCTTAGAGACCAAGCTCAGACTAACATGAACGGCTTGAATAGTTCTTAGAGACTGGCTCAGACTAACATGAACGGCTTGAATAGTTCTTGAGAACTGACTCAGACTATATGAACTGACTTGAATAGTTCTTAGAGACTGGCTCAGACTAACATGAACGCTTGAATAGTTCTTAGAGACTGACTCAGACTAACATGAACGGCGAATAGTTCTTAGAGGTTGGCTCAGACTAGCATGAACGACTGAATAGTTCTTAGAGACTGGCTCAATTCGCATGAACAGCTTGAATAGTTCTTAGAGACTGGCTCAGACTAACATGAACGGCTTGAATAGTTCTTAGAGACTGGCTCAGACTAACATGAACGGCTTGAATAGTTCTTAGAACTGGCTCAGACTAACATGAACGGCTTGAATAGTTCTTGAGACTAGCTCAGACTAACATGAACGGCTTGAATAGTTCTTAGAGACTGGCTCAGACTAACATGAACGGCTTGAATAGTTCTTAGAGACTGGCTCAGACTAACATGAACGGCTTGAATAGTTCTTAGAGACTGGCTCAGACTAACATGAACAGCTGAGATAGTTCTTAGAGACTGGCTCAGACCAACATGAACAGCTGAATAGTTCTTAGAAATTTAGCTCAGACTAACATGAACGACGAATAAGTTTCATAGAGACTGGCTCAGACTAACTGCCAGGTAGCTTGAATGGTTCTTAGAGACTGGCTCAGACTAACATAGACAGCGGAATAGTTCTTGAAATAGATAACATGAACAGCAGACAGTTCAACAGAGACTGGCTCAGACTAACATGAACGGCTTGAATAGTTCTAGAGACTGGCTCAGACCATGAACGACTGAATAGTTCTTGAGACTGAGGCTCAGACCTTTATGAACTTGGCTTGAATAGTTCTTAGAGACTGGCTCAGACTATGAACGGCTTGAATAGTTCTTAGAGACTGGCTCAGACTAACATGAACGGCTTGAATAGGATTTAACCCAGGGCAGCTCTTGAACCCAACATGAACAGCTTGAATAGTTCTTAAGAACTGGCTCAGACTAACATGAACGGCTTGAATCGTTCTTAGAACTGGCTCAGACTAACATGAACAGCTTGAATAGTTCTTAGAGACTGGCTCAGACTAACATGAACGGCAGATGGATTTCTTAGAGACTGGCTCAGACTAACATGAACGGCAGATAGTTCTTAGAGACTGGCTCAGACTAACATGAACAACTTGAATAGTTCTTAGAGACTGAGCTCAGACTAACATGAACGGCTTGAATAGTTCTTAGAGACTGGCTCAGACTAACATGAACTGACTTGAAATAGTTCTTAGAGACTGACTCAGACTAACATGGAGCAAACTGAATAGTTCTTAGAGACTGGCTCAGACTAACATGAACAGCTTGAATAGTTCTTAGAGACTGGCTCAGACTAACATGAACGGCTTGAATAGTTCTTAGAGACTGGCTCAGACTAATACAACATGAACGGCTTGAATAGTTCTTAGAACTGGCTCAGACTAACATGAACGGCGAATAGTTCTTAGAGACTGGCTCAGATAACATGAACGGCTTGAATAGTTCTTAGGAACTGGCTCAGACTAACATGAACAGCAGATAGTTCTTAGAGACTGGCTCAGACTAACATGAACGGCTTGAATAGTTCTTAGAGACTGGCTCAGACTAACATGAGCGGCTTGAATAGTTCTTAGAGACTGGCTCAGACTAACATGGAGCGGCTTGAATAGTTCTTAAATTTGGCTCAGACTAACATGGGCAACTTGAATAGTTCTTAGAGACTGGCTCAGACTAACATGAACGACTTGAATAGTTCTTAGAGATTGGCTCAGACTAACACAGACAGCTTGAATAGTTCTTAGAGACTGGCTCAGACTAACATGAACGGCTTGAATAGTTCTTAGAGACTGGCTCAGACCTTTTATGAACAGCCTGAATAGTTCTTAGAGACTGGCTCAGACTAACATGAACGGCGAATAGTTCTTAGAACCTAATCCAGTATAACATGAACGCTTGAATAGTTCTTAAAGACTGGCTCAGACTAACATGGTGCCAGCTTGAATAGTTCTTCGAGACTGGCTCAGACTAACATGAACGGCAGATAGTTCTTAGAGACTGGCTCGAACTAACATGAACGGCGAATAGTTCTTAGAGACTGGCTCAGACTAACATTAGCAGGGACGTGCTGCACAACCTGCGTCTCCAACCTCAGATTAGTACGTCCTATGTATACTGCATCGCACCGGCATTTAAACTTGTAAACAACTAAATTTTTGTGAAAATAGGACAACCGATCGTTACTGAAAGTCTGAAACAGTGCGCAACTTAACCGTATTGTAACACGACGAAATACACGCCGAAATTCTGTCAGGTAATAACTGACATTTCCTCCCAAGCCAAAGTAACTTAAGTAAATAGGGCAACGGCTCGGTCCAAAAACCACTTGTTCCTTGAAACGCTTGATTTTTCTATTAATTACACGTTTAATAAGATTAATGGGATATCCATTACTTTCAAAGAATCCTCTGCATAGTATCAAGTTCTCCATCTAACAGTTCAGGGGGAACAGATCACCAGAGCCCGATGAGCCAGGGTCACAATCAGACCAATTTTACAGGGACTTGCGGACAGACGAACTTCAACTCGTATATAAGCCGGTAAATGTGAATTTACGAAAAACACTAGTAACGAAAACTCCGTCCTTACGTTGTACAAGAACGTCCGAAAAGGGCAGTGCCCCATCATTCTCAACCTTCATCGTAAACTTCAGTGAAGGATGGAGAGAATTAAGTTGCGCTAGAAAATTATTAGCATCACTGTCAGAATCAAAGATTGAAAAGTATCATTCACGTATCTCATATAAACAGAAGGTTTTTGAACTTTCTCAAACAATAGTCGCTCAAAATAGCCAACAATAATAT
The DNA here is from genome assembly GCA_037127315.1 of Ascarosepion bandense. Taxonomy (NCBI): domain Eukaryota; kingdom Metazoa; phylum Mollusca; class Cephalopoda; order Sepiida; family Sepiidae; genus Ascarosepion; species Ascarosepion bandense. The sequence continues at coordinate 718,823 of JBBBDQ010030275.1, forward strand.
TGACTAAAATATGACCCAAAGAGCTTCCCACTGCAACACCATCAGTCTGGACATACATCTCATTAAAGCTTACCTCAACTCCCTCTGTAGCCAGACGCATACATTCCAAAAATAAATATTCAGGAATACTGGCTGAGCCCAAGTTACCTCTGTAGAACATAGTGCAAATGCCAATAGTCTCACGTAAAGGAACATTCGTAAACAAACTAACAATATCATAAGACACTGTAAGTTTATCCTCGATTCCAATTTCTAAACTTCTAACAAAGCTTGAAAGAAGAAGAAGAAAAAAAGAATGAGTCTGAAATATAACTTGACAAAACATCAGAGACTGACTGAAGCAAATCGGCCAACCATTTGGCCAATTCATGTTGCACGGAACCCACCATAGACAAAATCGGTCTAAGTGGGACTCCATCTTTATGTACTTTGGGAAGGCCCTTTAAATTTTTAATTATTTGTAATGAAAAATTTGTTTTTAATCGCTTTCCAATTTTCCCTCCGCATTCGTTATATTAACGTGTCTCTGATTGTTATTTAACTTTGCCAACGTATACCTTTGAAAAAGTGTTGACCGAAAGGTGCCCAAGGTATATATACTATTACGTCTATTTTGTTTAAATCTGTATTGTGCTTCTGTGGGTACAAATCTCTTTTTATAATCTATTGCATTACGCTTGAGAAATGAATTGAGTTCTTTCGGTGACTAGCGTTTGTATACACTGCTTATATACAACACGTTAAAATTTTCTTTCTCTAATCCCATGCGCCTATGGCTTAGTGGATAGCGACTCCGGCTAACACCAAAACGGTCGAGTTTCGATCCCGGCCCAAAGCAAGTGGATGTGGCTAGCCACACTAATGAACTGTAATACAGAAAGATACAACAAAAAGGTAGCGTTGATTCAGTTTGTTCTCTTTACTGCCAGTTATGAAAGCACTTGTTGCATGTTTACTCTTTAACAGTGCCTCATTTTTAAAAAAAATAATGATGTTGTCGAGTAGGAGAGAATATAAGTACAAAAAGTTTGTCATTTTAATTGAGCAGATTCATGCAAACTTTGAACTCTTTGTACTTATCAACGATCTATCGACACCCCGATATAGAGCACTAAGATAAAAACCTACTTGATAGAAATACAGATAAAATAAGATAAAAACCTACTTGATAGAAATACATTTTATCAGTAAAACCACTGGAAAAAAAAGCAAACAAACAAAAAACCTTCTTGCTAAACATTATCACTTTTAAACACTGTATATCTATATTCGTTCTATTATAATAAAGACCATTATATATATATAATTCCCTCCTGTCACGCTCGGTAGGGGGGGGCAATAACCTGTCAGGAAACAGCTACTAATCCTCATATATTTAAATATTTTGTCATTTTTGATGGGAGGGGTACACTCGTAAAAAAAAAAAAAAAATTGATGATTATGATAGCGAAAAGGATTCAATAGTCATCAAAACAGTAGAAAAAGAAGGTGGCATTTTAATTATGGATGAAAAGATTTTTAACAGTACGGTTCACCCTATCCAGGGCCTGGGGATTTACGCTAATGTAGGAAATCTGTGTGCCAGCACTAAATTCAATTGCACATCAATAGAGCGACGCCTACTGCTTTGGTAGATTCGAACTGCTCTCGGTCACTCATGAACAGGTTTGTTTGTTTTTTTTTTATTTCTATAACAATTAAAGGGGTAGAACCTGAATTTGTGTCACATTGAAGCTATAGGGAGATGGTTAATGTTTTCATGTATAACCGAACTACTTACAACTTATTCGTTATCATCAGAAGATTAGCAGCATATTGGAATGTGTGGATTTGTAGAAGAATAAAATATACATTTTGTATGTTAATATAGAAATTTATTAATGGGAAAGAAGTACATGAATTGTAGAAGTTAATGTACAATGAGAAAGTTTAGAGTATCAAGAGTTCATGGTAGTATGTGCGTGTGTATGTTATCGTTGAGTAGGAATGTTGAGAATGGAGAAGTAGTAAAATGAATCAGTACACGAGAAAGAAGGCGAAGAGAACGACCGTCCAGGTGGACTTGAAGTTTCTCTCTTGTTATATTTTGACTTGTCTCTGCTGCTCCACGTGACTGCCTGGCTGGCCTTCCTTTTCCCTTTTATAGCCATTTAGTTTTTTCGCACTGGATCGCTAACTCTTCAGTCTTTACATTATTCGGACTGTTGTCCTCATCTTTGTTGTCATTTGTACGACGTTTCTTCTTCAGGTGCTAGGAATTTCCAACCGAACCCTTTATTACAATCACTGGGGTATATAATCCTCATTCCTTGCGTAAAGCCTCGATTGGAAGTCATGAGTTATCTCCCTCTAGCTTGCAAGTTACTTGATCACCATTGTAGCCTGGTATTGAACTCACAACTCTAAGAGTCAAGTCAGGAACTAACCAACGTCTATATCCACAGGGCCATGTGTCCTTAAGAGCAACTGAATTTTTGTGACTTATAAACCTAATGTGCAGTAACCCTTTTTTTGCCAGAGCTCATATTGCAGTTTTTGACACTAATGATTTTATGTGGCACTTCGTATTACTGGTTCCCATATTGTGTTCCTCTCTATGCTTGGTCGGCTTAAGAGATTTAAAAAAATTTTCTACGGCTGATTTTTTTTATCTTCCCTCGTGTTACGGCCTTGCAATGTTCTTGTAGCCTTACCTTCTTCTCAGTTTTGCAAATCGCTTCCATTGGTCAGAAAATTAATTTAACATCTACTCGCGAAATTCGGCTTCAACTTTTTCTTTCAGCACGTGGTCAATCCTTTTTCTATTTGGCAAAACCAGGATTTTACTCGTCATTGTGAATTTTTGTGAAAGTGAAGAACGTTGCTTTTAATTCGTAATATCCTATCCACCACAACATCAAATCGCCGTGAGGAGACGGAAAAATACTTACTGATATAAGGTGGGCGGAGGCAGACAAAATTTATCTTTACGCGAATTATGAAAAGAAACGAAAAACTTACATTCACAATTTGGTTCACTTGACCACGTCGTGTTTTTCTGGCATAACACATTTGGGCTTCCATACAGTTTGAGCGTCTGGTAACATGAAACCTGGACGACAGTCCCGACTGAACGGTTGTAGGTACTTAACCGAAGTAACTTGAGATTATCTTTGGTAAGGATGTTGGGATTTGATGTCAAGTTGTTTAAACTTGGACAAGATGCTGCAAAAGAAATATACAAATATTAGCAATCATAATGTCAAATACTTAGAAATAAATAAAAGCAGCATAGGCAAAGATGAAAACTTAACATTTTCTCTGTATTCTAAACAATTTAAATATCTCGTGGCATGGATGAAATTAAGTAAAGGGCATAATGGAATTGAACAGAGGATCGGTTGAGATAATGGTTGTGATATTATTTCAACTTAATGAACAGGGGATTTAATTTAACTTCCGTTCGGCGACGTTGTGTACAGCTATAATAATAAAAAAAAGGTGGGGGGCTTGCACACACTGCATCTTTTTTGCACTGTCAGTCATAGGAATCGGCAAGGACAAAACGAGTCCTGCGGGGGTGGGAAGAAATCACAAGATGTGGTGTACGTTATATATATATATATATATATATATATATATATATATATATATCTCAAGAAACAAAAAGTTGGATATTTTTACAAATCCATTGTTAATAAATATTTCGCGGCTCCCATCGCTCCTCAGACCAAATTCATACAACAATGAATGTTTCAAATTTATTCAGACGAAGTCAAGTGAAAAAGAAAAAGGGAAGAAAATAATTTTAAAAAGAAGAGAAAAGATACAGAAAAGGAGAAAGGAATAAGGGAGAGGGCGTTTAACTTAAAGTATTAGATCTTAGCTTTACGCAGCGTCTTTGACCTAGATTAACAAACAATCTAGGTTAATAAAAAAAAAATGAATTTTAACCAGCGTTGCCAGTTGTGTGACAATTCTTACTAGTATATAACGATTCCATTTAGACAAAAAATCTCAACAATAGCTTTGACGTCTCAATGGGATTGTAGGATTCAGCCCAAATCGCTGATCTGATAGGAATATACTCTTAGTAAAATTATCAATCCAAGTCAAGTAGGTCTTTACCGAGATGGACTTATGTATATCCCTAACAGCAATAGCCCTCTAACATCTAAAGTTCAGAAAACAATAATAAAAGCCTTCCAATTTCTAGGTTTCAAAATCGAGATATTGTTAACTTTTTAAACATCAGTTTCAAACTCTTTAACAATACATTTAAACCATACTATAAAGGAAATAAACCCCCAATTTATAGTAATATCAATTCTAATCACTCTCTAAATCAATTATTAAACAAATCCCTAACGCAGTAAATATTAGAATTAACAAATTATCCAATAAAAAAATATTTAATGAGAACAAATCAATATACAATGAAGCCCTCAGCAAGGGTACTTTTAAAGAAGAAATAATATACCAGTAAGATTTGAAAGAAAAACTAAAAATAGAAACAAGAACGAAAAATAAAAAATATTGTTCAACCCATCATTCTGTAATTTGTCAAATGTATACAAATATTGGTAAATACTTTTTCAACTTAGTAAACAAACACTTCCACCAAAAGAAACCCCTAAATAAATTATTCAACAAAAAAAAAAAAAAAAAAAAAAAAAATCTCTAAAACTAAGCTATTCAACCACCAAAAATATTCAAAATATAATTCACACAAAAATAAATTCCTAAAACATTTCCACAACATACCTCAAGAACACAAACCTCCTTGCAACTGCATCAACAGAACCAACTGCCCTGTTGATGGCAGGTGTAATTCGGACAAAGTAATTTATGAAGCCAGCATTTTTCCAGAAGAGGATCCGAACAAAAAACAGTATACATAGGGATATCCGCAAGTAGTTTTAAACAAGTATTTTATAATCACAAACATTCATTTTCCAACGCCTCATTTTCCAACATCAAACAGCCCTATCAAAATACTACTGAAAATTGAAGGACGGAGGACTCACCCCACAGGTTAAATGGAGCCTCATTAAATATGCTCATACGCCTAACAACTTCAGGGACAGATGTAATCTCTGCTTGGAGGATAAAATAGCTATTATCAAATATATAAATCCAAATGAAATTTTGAACCAGAGAGATGAACTGATTTTTAAATTTTGAGATATATATATATATATATATATGAAAGTTCATGCCAATTTTTAGTCGTTAGAACATATCAAATGTACCGACAGACAGATATGCTTACATTTCCGATTAGACCACACTTTATCTCTTGAGAAAGAAAGTTTAAAATTACCTAATTCGAGTCAGTTTTGCATTCCCATGCAAATAGAAGATTATAAGGTGCATTTAAGACACTTGATCTTTTTTTTTATTACCGTAAAGGCAAAAATGTCATGAAAGAAACAAAAAGATAAGGGCCGTGTTCGGTGAAGTTTCTTTAGCTGACAGAATGGCACGAACGTGGTTCACCGAGTTTAGAGTTGGTGATTGAGGCCTTACTAATGAAGAATGATCAGGCAACTCCCCACCCACTGCAGATGACGACCAAATCAAGACATTCATTGAGAATAATCCGCATTATACGACGTGGGAATTGTCAGAAACATTAAATTTATCAAAATCCACCATCCATGAGTAATTGGTGAAACTTGGGTACTCAAATTGCTAATATGTTTAGGTACCACCTTTCCGAGTGCCTCCAATTGTCCGAAAAGTTTGAGGACATGCTGAATCTTACCAACATTTTTCCTCAACTTCCAGGATCATACCCAGATCTAGACTCTCAAGCGGATGTCATGCATGGCATCCAACTCATTCAGAAATGGATAACCTATCATCTATATACACCGCTTTTCTCAGAACAATAATTAAAATCGATTGCAAGTGAATAAATGAATTGCTTATTGCGTCTTAAAGAAAACGCTCCTTGATCGGACTAAATAGAGCGTCACTACGGAATTACAAAAAGAAATTTTTGACTTGTCACACATTCTTAAGAGGTCAAAAAATTTTCGCAGATCTTTAGTTTTTATAGACAAATCCGTGAATTTATTTTGCTCATGGTTAATCTCTAAAAAAAAGAAAAATCCCAAGTTAATGTTATAAATTGGCACAAAACGTTTTATTTAAGATGCAATGATCTATTATGACATGTCTCTTGTATTTAGATACAACAGTCTTAAAAATAAATACAATGTAACAAAAAGATTTTACAAATTTCAACCTAGCTGTTTGTTCAAAGAATTTCAAATCTTTCCTGCATAGAAATAGATAATCTCACCATTGTTGCTTAGCTGTGGTGGCGAAAAATAAATTCATAGAATATTTTCAATTACTCGTAAGAAATCACTCTAAATTTGATAGTAATTATTAATAGGTGCCACCATTTTGGTTACGATCAGATAGTTTGTACTGTAGACTAAGCTAAACCACACATAATATAGCAAAAAGTCTGTCACAATACAAGTTGTATTGTATGATATTAGAAGTCATTACTTGTTTGAAAAATGGCACTAAGTGCTATTCATAGTTCTGGGTATGATGATAAACTATATCCAGTAGCAATGGTTCTGATCTGGAGAGTGGAGATTTTGAGGAGAGTGGGACCATCTCTTAATCGATATTGTTCCCAAATTCATCTCGACCCAAAGTGTTAGGGTCTCAGCTATAAGAAATAGTGAACTCCCAAGCGAAAATATATATATATATATATATATATATATATAGTAAAATGACCAACAAAGCATTTTTTGTTTTGTTTTTATAAAAATGTTGTTGGACAACAATTCATTTTTACTGAAAAAGGGCACAGCCATTTTGATTTCAATCGGATACCCGGGAGTACAAACTAATTTATACCCCCCACCGCCTAGTTACACACAATCGTCACAAAATATCGTATCGTATACGAGTATATGTCTACGCTGGTCTGGAAATAGTATTAAGCGTTAATTAGTTAGTTTCTAACACAAGGGCTAAAGACGAGCAAGATTTTGTGTCTTGAAATTATATATATATATATATATATATATATATATATATATTACACTTATTACGCGACCTAGGTTTTTATTTGAGTGGTGTCTTCAGGCGATTTTCAATAACTGATTTTACCGTTTATATTTTTATTAAGAACGCTAAAGTAAGGAGTTTTTTTTAAGAACGCTAAAGTAAGGAGTTTTTTTTAAGAACGCTAAAGTAAGGAGTTTTTTTTAAGAACGCTAAAGTAAGGAGTTTTTTTTAAGAACGCTAAAGTAACGAGTTTTTTTTAAGAACGCTAAAGTAACGAGTTTTTTTTAAGAACGCTAAAGTAACGAGTTTTTTTTAAGAACGCTAAAGTAACGAGTTTTTTTTAAGAACGCTAAAGTAACGAGTTTTTTTTAAGAACGCTAAAGTAACGAGTTTTTTTTAAGAACGCAAAGTAACGAGTTTTTTTTAAGAACGCTAAAGTAACGAGTTTTTTTTAAGAACGCTAAAGTAACGAGTTTTTTTTAAGAACGCTAAAGTAACGAGTTTTTTTTAAGAACGCTAAAGTAACGAGTTTTTTTTAAGAACGCTAAAGTAACGAGTTTTTTTTAAGAACGCTAAAGTAACGAGTTTTTTTTAAGAACGCTAAAGTAACGAGTTTTTTTAAGAACGCTAAAGTAACGAGTTTTTTTTAAGAACGCTAAAGTAACGAGTTTTTTTTAAGAACGCTAAAGTAACGAGTTTTTTTTAAGAACGCTAAAGTAACGAGTTTTTTTTAAGAACGCTAAAGTAACGAGTTTTTTTTAAGAACGCTAAAGTAACGAGTTTTTTTTAAGAACGCTAAAGTAACGAGTTTTTTTTAAGAACGCTAAAGTAACGAGTTTTTTTTAAGAACGCTAAAGTAACGAGTTTTTTTTAAGAACGCTAAAGTAACGAGTTTTTTTTAAGAACGCTAAAGTAACGAGTTTTTTTTAAGAACGCTAAAGTAACGAGTTTTTTTTAAGAACGCTAAAGTAACGAGTTTTTTTTAAGAACGCTAAAGTAACGAGTTTTTTTTAAGAACGCTAAAGTAACGAGTTTTTTTTAAGAACGCTAAAGTAACGAGTTTTTTTTAAGAACGCTAAAGTAACGAGTTTTTTTAAGAACGCTAAAGTAACGAGTTTTTTTTAAGAACGCTAAAGTAACGAGTTTTTTTTAAGAACGCTAAAGTAACGAGTTTTTTTTAAGAACGCTAAAGTAACGAGTTTTTTTTAAGAACGCTAAAGTAACGAGTTTTTTTTAAGAACGCTAAAGTAACGAGTTTTTTTTAAGAACGCTAAAGTAACGAGTTTTTTTTAAGAACGCTAAAGTAACGAGTTTTTTTTAAGAACGCTAAAGTAACGAGTTTTTTTTAAGAACGCTAAAGTAAGGAGTTTTTTTTAAGAACGCTAAAGTAACGAGTTTTTTTTAAGAACGCTAAAGTAACGAGTTTTTTTTAAGAACGCTAAAGTAACGAGTTTTTTTTAAGAACGCTAAAGTAACGAGTTTTTTTTAAGAACGCTAAAGTAACGAGTTTTTTTTTTGTAAGAACGCTCACATACATAGTTCCATTTATAAATAAGTTTAGATTTTGACACAACGGATGATGACATGTTAATAATTAAGTTGTTATCCACTGTTAACAATCTTAATTATTGCAGTGTGCCCCATTACTGTGGTTTTGTGCTAAACTCTACCAATTTCAGTTGATAACTACAAGTTTCTCTCACTAGGCAAATTGAGAGAGAGAGAGAGAGAGAGAGAGAGAGAGAGAGAGAGAGAGAGAGAGAAAAAAAGGGCCAAGATAAGCCAGTGGTAGAGAGGTTGACATAAAAGCCGGTACAGGGAGATGAAAGCGCTGGGGTAAGCCTGGTAGGGAAAGAAAGAAAAAAAGGTGAGATAAATAGGGGTGAGAGGAATCGATAGAAAAGAATAGAAAATCTGTTAGGTAGTAAGAGAATTAACGATTCCAATTAAAAACAATGAAAATACAAAACTTACTTCCTGATATGTTAGAAAGAAAAAATACAACCTTAAGTTGACTATTATCACGTACAAAATATTATTTACATTTTTGCCTAACAATTCTTTTTTATCGGCTCTCACAAGCTCTTGGCATTGTATGACGTGTCTTATATAACAGCATTAGTTTTATAGTCGTCAAAGACCTGAAGTTTCAGCCGGATAAAATTAGATCAGAAACCGGCTCACTCAGCCTTCCTTGGACCAGGTGAACATTTTTGTTTTGTTTTCTTGAAGGCCATTTTTGACTCGTTTAACGGGAGAGATGGTGTATAATTCATTTCTTTTCAGGGAGAATTTAACAAAGAAGAGAACTCACTCGGGAAAGCTGTTTACAGTCAAGCAAAAACAACAATCGGCTTTCTGGTCAGAGCCTCTCTTTGACACTGCAGATTTTCTTCACGTCTTTCTCACGGTTCATCAGCTTCATTCCTAATGCAGATGTGATTCAGCTTCTTTTCTTTCAGTTTCTTCTGGGAATTTTTTTGTGATCCGTTTACTCGCTAATTACTTTCCTTTATTTCAATCTTTGATAATTATTTCTGATAAATTCTTCATTAACAAATCTGATATCTTTCTTCCTGTCAGAATAGGTTTTATATATTCAAGAATTTATTTTTAGAGATCATGCTTTAGAGTAGGTATCTATACACATTTTCGATATAAATGTTAGATTGAATTTTTAAAAAATTTCTTGAAACTTTTGTTTTAGCTTAATTGAAAGTTAAATGATTAAATTTGCTATTTCCAGTAAGTAAAATACTCTGCAGTATTTCAAACAGAAATTATATTAATTGAAATCTAAATTTAAAATTTCTTTTTAATCTTTCAATTTTTCAGTCATTTTTAAGCGATCAACACATTTGTAAGCAAAGTTAATTTTCGGTTTTAAAAATCTTGCAAAAATAAAATATACATATGGGACACATTATTTTTGGAAAATTAACAAATTTAATATTAAATTAATCTGATTTACACAATTATTACTTATTTATAGCATGAAATTTAGAATAAAGCTATTTCTTAATCACAGAGTTGAAGTTTTTGACCTGTCCGCCGTATAGCAAATGTGTCGGCAGGATGTCAAATTAGAGATAAGATCAGTGTATGACGATCCCAAGTGACATTGTACAAATTTCTTTTTTGGGGTAAGGGGAGGAAACACTGAATAATATAACTTTTATTTGCACATGGAAATTGCCATAAAATAAATAAAACGTCAAATACACACACGCACACACAAAAAAAATAATTATTTTAAATATAGGGAGGCAGAACGATTTGTATTAAACTTTAATTTTCGATTACTAAATATAAGCTTCGCTTAAGTTTTTAAATTAACCACAACAAATCTTTGAAGCATTTTAAAAATATTTTTGAATCTTTATAAATTAATATAATTAAAAAAAAAAATGAAAAAACAATTCTTTTAACATTTCATTATTAATCGAAAAAGACAAATCTTCAGACTATTATGTCCTTAATTTTTATTTATTCAAGCAATTAAAAGCTTATCAAATTAAATAATGTCATAGTAAAATATAAAATGCAATATAACTATTTGGAACAGATTTTCGGAAATAGAGGCAAAATTAAAAAAAATAAATAAATAGATGATTTACATTCCCTAATGAGTCCTGCGTTTAACTAATAAAACCATTTATCGCAACAAAATTTCGTTTCTTAACATTTCATGAATTTCCGTGGAGGGGGGAACAGATGTAAAAATATTTTTTACTAAATTTTTTTAAAATAATAATTTAAAAAATAATTTTATTAATTTGTGAATAAGTCTTGAAACTTTCTTTAAAATCTGACAATTATTTGATTTTTTCAAGAATTTCTAAATTAATGTGTTTGTCACCGGAAAAAAACAAAAAACTGAATTATGTAATATTACGTTTTACATTGTAACATCTCGTAACGATTTGATTATCCACTAACTAAAATCAGAACAACATATTTACCACAATTTTGAACGTGTTAGTAGGATTATTATTTTTTTTAAATTAAAAATACTTTCATCTTTTCTCTTAATAATAAAATAAGTTTTGATGGGAAAAAAAGTTCGTTTTTATCAAGTCTGGGGCCTTTCTTATTCATACTATGCTGTTTTTCAGCGATTTAGTGGAGGTAACTAATTTAGTGATACACGTTCTACTAATTAATCCATAGTTAGGGAGACGAGAATAGGTGGATTCATACCTTTACACAGGGTAAATTGCGCGTAAGTGAATGCAACGAACCCAACTGGAATTGGAACGCTGCTCTCCGATCAACAATTCACAGTCATTATGCATCTCACCGTCGGCACATCCAAGCTTACGGCCTCAGTATTTTCAAGCTATCACCCATTAGTTAGTTACTGACCAGGCTCGACGTTGCTTAACTTCGGCGATAGTACGGGACCGGCGTTTGAAAGTTATATGGCCGTAAGATGTCTACTAATAAAAGGGGCTTCTTGCTGTTTGTCCTATGTGGCCATAACGGTAAAAAGAGGTTATATTGATAAAAGATTCAGATAACTGTCATAATCGGGCGATCAGATCTCGGAAGAGACATGACTGACTGAGCAGAAGATTTTCCCACAGTAGGTTGCCATTACTTTCTGCGGTAGACTAGTTGCCAACCAACGTTATAGAACTCATTCTCTCCTGCTATTTAACCAATAGCTGGAAGGAAAAGACAAATGAATACCTTTCTTAAGAGTATTTGCGCGCAAGTGAAGGCAACGAATATCAGTTGGAATTCCAGCTCGGCTCTCCGAAAAATCTGAGATGGAATATTCCAAGTTCAGAAATAACTAACTGGGTAGAACGAGAAACTACATCCGGCAGCAAGGCCTCTGATCGGGAAATTAGAGGTTTTGAAGAGCGTAGAACAACCTTTTAACTTCTGTTGTTCCCAGTTCCTCCCTGACCTGGGGTGGTAGCACCTGTTAGGGTCCCATCTATGGGCAAATAGTAAACCCCCAAACAGAAACAGGACACAATGAAAATATAAAAATACTTTATATTTAAAATTCTAGCAATACATTTTTATATTAAAAAAAATATACTAAAAATACCATTTATAGTAAATTTACAAACAATATGCACATAGTAACAAATTGTAGCCTAAATCTGTTTAAAATACTACATAACAAGCAACATGACAAACCTCTTTAATAACATTAATCCATATAATATCCTAAAATTTCTTAAAGAATTCGAACTGTATTCTAAAATATAACTTCCACAAAACACATATCACCGTGTCTAGGATTTATGTCCACACAAACATGTTTAAGCACAAAAGCTGAGTATCATCTACCATGTATTCAATTGTAAAAGCAGACTAACATTTCTATTACGCTAAAGGTTACCCAAAAATTAAATTTCGGCATTAAATTACCCATAAGAAATTTATATACTGTTAAAAAAACACATTTGTCTTGTGAGATATCGTTTTTAGTCTGGTCATATCTATCTACATATCATAATCTGCTCATATCTATTTCGTTGAAACTATAAAATTAGGTTCAAAATATTTAAAACCCATATATCACCGCCTCCTAGTAATCATGTCCACACAAATACGTCTTTGCGCCAAAGCTGAGTATCATTTACCATGTATTTAAGTGTGAAAGCAGAATAATATTTCATATTTTTACCAATTCTAATCAAATTAAATTTCCACATTAAATGAACTATAAGGAGTTCATATGCCGTTAAACAGACAAAGACTTCATTTTTGTTCATGGTATAATCAAACCAGTTTAAAATGCCTGTCTGGAAATCTTAAAAGTAACTCTTAATATGATAGCTTACTTTTGCGCTCATAAACAAATAAAATTGTTTCTTATTTACACAAATATTATGATATATTAAACCTAGGAACTACTTGTGAACTTTTAGATTTATTTAGAAAGTTTCTTGACTAATCCTGAAAGGTTGACGAGCAACATGTTAAATATTTTTTAATCATTTCATCCAAGCAAGGCCATCAAGCCACTAAGATGCAAGGAGTTATTGAATGTTATAGAATATGAGAAGAAAACTATTAAGAAAAAAAAAGAACAGTAAGCGAACACGAATTAAAGCAGATAACGATTGACATTGATATTTAAAATTGTAAAGGCAATGTCGGTTGAAAATCAAAAAGACAGAAGAGAGTTCAACAAGCAAGATGTGCCAAAGAAACTGCAAGAAAAACTGTTAGCATCGAACATATGGTTCCACCTAGGCATTACAACTGTAAAATAAGACCTGGCCATCAATCTAATATTGTGCTTAAATTCATAAAATCTAGATACCCTAGAAGAAAGTTCATCAGAACAATCTAATCAAAAATGAAGACGAAAATAAATACTTGTAAAAAATTAATGATGGCTGACAAGCCAGAAAAGAGTTCCACAATCAAGAATTGTGAGAGAAGAAACTGTTAGCATCGAACTTAGGGTTTCATCTCGGCATTTCAATTGTAAAATGAAACCTGGCCACTAATCTAATATTGTGCTTAAATGTGTAAAGTCTAGGTACCAAAGAGGAAAGCTTATCGGAACAATTACGATTAAATATTTATAGAAAAGGCAGAGGAAACCTATGTTGTGGTGGTGGGAAAAAGAATGAAATATTAACGTTTGATGGGCTGTTCAAAGACTCCTTTCTACTAACAGAAGTTTCAAATATTTTCTTTCTATTACTATATTAATTTCTTTTAGAAACTGTTGAGAAGTTAAATAAAATAAATAAATCTGAAAAAGAAATATTAAGACAAAACATTGAACATGGGTTAAACGGAATCAAAAATGAAAAAAACTTGAAGCAACTGAAATGTGGTTCTACAGAAGGATGCTGAGGATATCATAGACCGAATATGTGAGCAATAATGAGGTTTTGGAAAGGATAGAAACGGAAAGGAAATTAATATTGAGCATCAGGAAGAGACAACTAAAATTCCTGGGACATGCAATGAGGAAGGAGGGCTTGGAGAACCTGACACTAACAGGTCAGATAGAGGGGAAAAAAGAGACAAAGGAAAGGAATGGATAACATTTGAAGGGCCCGAGCAGATGGATGACAGAACGGGGGTTGCGTGGTGTTACTAGAGAAAGCGTGCTAAAAGCCAGCAGGGATAGGGAGACGTCGAAGGCCATGATTGCCTACGTCCTGAAAAGACAAGGCATGTAGAAGAAGAAAGTGGAATTTGTACTGTTTTGAAAGAATTAAAAAACAATGACCGATACTTCTGAAAGGTAATTATTTAAAGTCAAGATATCTATTAAAGATTCAACAAAGTTAAAACTTTATTATTTACATTGTTCGGACTATTGCCCTCATCTTTATTGACATGTTTACGTTTTGATCGTTGTACACTCCAACCTGCTTCAGGCCTTCTGCTAGAAATTTCGAATTCTTACCACTTGAAGAAGGCTGGAGCGTACAACGGTCAAAAACATCGTAAACATGGCAATAAAGATGAGGAGAACTGTTCATAGGGTTTCTTATCGCTTGGTCTATAATCCTACCCCTTTTCTTGAACAGGAGTAGAGGCTCATCTCTTATTTCTTGTTTATGAAGGGATTCCTGGTTTCTTTGGAGGCCTTAATGGTGCTCTCATGAATTACCATTCGTCCAGGCATTGAATATTATTGCCATATCTGTTCTGATGTTCCTACTATACTCGAGGTTCTTGACAAAATCCAAAGAAAGGTATGCAATGTAATCGATCCTGACTTGGCATCTCGAATTAAGACACTTTCTAAATATTATAATAGGAAGAATTTTGTTGTAAAAATTCGATAGAGTAGCTGCATCTACTGCAAGGAAAGTTGGCTCACTGTGTCGTATCAAAAGTTTTTTGTTTTTTTTTTTCATCAGAATCGACCTTGCACAAATATGAATCTACCATTCGTCCGTGCATTGAATACTGTTACCATATCTGGTGGGGTGCTTCTGTCATTCATCTCAAATAAAAAAAAGTATCTGTAAGGTAATCGATCCTGTCTTGGCATATCGACTTCAGTCAGTTTATCACCGGCATGATGTGACTTCCCTCAGCCGTTTCTATAAATATTTTTATGGCAATTGCTCTGACGAGATTTTTTCCACTGGTGCCTCGACAACATGAATTTAAGCGCGCTAAAAGATTGACAATTAGGTGCTACCCATTTACTGTTGAAATGGTTTACAGTTTCTTTTCTCGTACTTCCCGCCTGTGGAAAGCCCTTCCATTTAATTGTGTCCCTGATTAGTCAGTCAGTTAAGTGCCATACGTGATACACGCTTGGGCGATCATGTCTCGAAAGAGACATGACTGACTGGGCAGAAGATTATCCTGCAGTAGGTTGCCATTGCTTTCTGTGGTAGACTGGTTGCCAGCCAAGGCTATAGAACCCAATCTGTTCTGTTATGTAACCCATAACTGGAAGGAATAAATGGATTAATACTTTTCCCAAGGGTATTTGCGCGTAAGTGAAGGCAATGAATTCAGCTGGAATTCGAACTCGGCTCCCCAATTTCTCGTTCTGAGCAGATATCCAATGCACCACAACGCACATCCCTGATTAGTACATGCTCAAAAATTTAAATAGAACCCCGTTCATCTTTTGTCCTTTCCTAAATCCTCCCTAAACTTAGTCTTTTCTCTCACTTTCACTGCGTAAGCACGAGTGGTATTTCTACCACGCTTTGGGTGAAATGATTAAAAAGAAAAAAACATTTGATTATTCATTTTTCTTTCATCTTATTTCTCTTGCTTTTCCACCAAGTAGTAATAGTCTTAAGTTGTGTGAATTTCTTAAATGATGCATTGGCAATTAGTATTCAATTTTTACTAGTATTTATTTCATCTGTTTCTCCTCGAAACAATTCAAAGCCTAATTTTATGGTTATTATTAGTAAATAGTTCGGATTGAAAACATTACCAACTATCGTTTATTATTTTAAAAGATCAAATGACATACGGAGGTTAAATATTTCGCAATTGAAATCTAACAATCGTTTCAAATATTAAAATATCTTAATCCAACCATCTACTCAAAGTCGTGCTAACCTTCGCAAGTTGGCGAATCGCCCAAGTAAATATGCAGAATTCCTTTGTTTGCATAAAGAGGGACTGCCACCCTGCAAATTAATAACAGCGGTAAGATAAAATTTCCTCCATAGTAAATTTGGAATTTGCATAATGAATTTGGTGATAAGACAAGTAAAGGAAATTCGCACAACTTATGCACAGATCTATGTTTTAAGTTATTTGAAATAAATTAATGAATAGAAAATATTTTTACATTTATGCATATATTAGCTTGTATGCAAGAGTGGTATGTAAACTTCACATATATGACAATATTTTATGTGGTGACTTTCGTTTCTCGAAAAGACTTCCTATTAAATATCTTTACTAATGGACTCATAGATATGTAGGAATAAAGGACGAAATATGACAAATGCAGTTTTTATTTTTAATCATTCTCTCCCTCCGTGTAAGGTGGTAAATCCACTAAGATACAAAGAGTCATTGAGTGTGAAAAAATAAGAAAAAAGAGAGAAGCATTATTAAGGACCGAGAACAACAGAAGAGTAATCAAGATGTCAGTAGATAAGGATTGACATTGCATTTAAATTTTTAAAGATTAAAGTTGGCTGGAAAGCGTGGAGTCGGAAGAAAGTTCCAAAAATAAGCGCTAGAGAAGAAACTCTTAGCATAGGACCTACGGTTACATCGAAATAATCTAGTACTGCACTTAAATTCATAAATTCTAGGTACCATAGGGAAGAGTTCACCTAAACAACTACCAAGAAAGTATTGATATAAACGATACAAGGAAGCTACAGTACGGCAGTGAGAGTGACTGAAGCCGAGATGCCAGATCAAGAGTTTTAATATTACTGGTTCGTTAGACTTTATCAAAAATTTCTAAATATACAACAGGGTACCGGATCATATATGGCAGTAACATTCTAAGTATAGATGAATGGTAGACCTATAGAAATGCAAGATAGATTCTAAAAAGAAAAATTATCTAGCAAAACACAGAACAAACTTAGCAGCAGACCTATCAATGGATTCGATGTAATCTTTCTGCTTCATGTCAACTGAAAATGTAACCCAGAAAAGACGCAGCTAGTCTCTCTCATGGATATTAATATCAGCAAGGAATCAGGGTCTTTCAGGTGATTGATAGAGAAAAAAGTGACTATATTTGGGAATAGATGAGATCTTTTGGACCATCTTAAAAAAAGTTGTGGTTTAATTAAGAGCTGGATATCAAAAGTAACCAACGTAAATTACCGAAATTTTGGAATTAAAATCATAACCGGGAGAAATTATCAAAATATATCCTGGTTTCAAATTCCTGGTGATTTAAGCCAAGAAAATGTTTAATTCTGTCGTTTCAACTCTGTATCGGGTGGTAAAATAGAAAGTAAATTTGATCGACTTTTCTTTGAAAGCTGGTATTTTTTTTCACAAGGAGAAATTGAATGCTAAAGATTTTCCCAGCTAAAGAATCGTTGTCTTCCAAAGTACACAGTTTCACAAAGGGTATCTTTTACTTACTTGTAGCGGTATTCACTTTGGGTGGGTTGATCCGGCTTCTTTAGAAGTTTCATTAATACTTTCTAGATCCACAAGTGGTCCTCAGTTGCATGCGATGTGAATATTTTCATGTAGTAGGTTGCCAATTCTTGCTGTGGTAGACTGGTTGCCAACCAAGGCTATAGAACAGTGTCTTGCTATTTACTCATACCTGGGGGGGGTAAAGATAGATTCATGGTATTAACACTTAAGTAATGAATTCGACTGGAATTCGAACTCTGCTCTCAAATTCCTCAATCCAAGTCGCTATCCATTACACCACCGAACCACTTCGAAGGTGATATCAGTCAATAATGACCAACAATGACATCGTTGTTTCCCAAAGTGCATTTTTCCCCAAAGAGAGTGGCCTGTACATGTTTAGCGGCTAATAATGGCCAGATAAGCAAACTGCTTTCACGTTCGTAATTATTCTTTGATTTGCAATCCAGGAATGATTACAAATCATGTATTTGTTGTTCATCTTAATTTCATTTGCTTATAACAAGACTCATATTCTGAGAATTTGGGAATGAGGAACAAGTTCTAAGAATGTTTCCTGCAATGATACCGTTGTCTCAAAGTACATAACTTCAAAAAGAGAAGGTGACAGCAGAAATTAGTCATCAGGTAATAAATTTTGCATTCAAAGGGCCCATCCAGCAATTAAACTGTCCAGTCTTGTAAAGCTTGCGTTTCTTATTTAGTTCATCTATTTAGGTTCTTTTTCATCTTTCTCAGAAACGGCTCCATTAAAGCCACCTCTCGAATTGCTGTTTATGTTCAAGTATTATACTAAGTTTTTCACACCAGGAATAACTAGTACTTTCTCTGAAACATCAAATGTCAACAATTCCTCCAACACACCAGAATTCGCCAGGCTAATCCTCTTTATCACGCTATATGTGACCTCACTGTATAAAAGGTTTATCCTGCTACTAAAGGTAACTGATCTCTGAATTTGAATTTCATAGAGGTGTTGTCATATCCTGCTATGGTAATAGAAAACACCGTTCAGTGTAACTGACAAAGATATTGCAATTGAGAGGCTTTGAAAAAGAATGCTATGGAAAGGGAAGTAATGATAATAATGCCGTGGGATAAAAGGTTACAAGTGCTCATCTCTGAATAATCTGAATAATCTCAAAACTCCTGAATATGACGATAAACTGCATCCGGCAGCAAGATTTTTAGGAGCACCTCTTTATTGATGTTGTTCGTTGGTTCACCCTGATCCGGAGTGTAGCATCTGATAGGGTCCCCAGCTATGGACAAATAGTTAACCTCCAAACTAGGGGAAAAATACTAAAAATACCAGCAATACATTTGATTCAACAAAAACCCTCTCTACAAAAATACGTTAATAAAATCTGATCTACAAACTGATTTCTTACAAAGAATATATATTGTATTCATACAAACGTATCCTAATAATAATAATAAAGAACAAATCACTACCAAACCTTACGGAATCTAGTGATAATAGAACCCATGTGATAGTAGTTAACAAAAGTGCAAATAGACCTACAAAAAGAGTAAATGACTACCTTCTTTGAATCAAGTGGAATTCTTGGGACGGGCCTCATAAATCACTGCGGAGCTAACCAAAGACATTACGAAAGACATTGTGGCTGAGTAGGCGTCTACAACAAGGATTAACTAGCCAATCCAGAAAAGAGTATCCAGCCATTAAATCTTAAGATCAGTTATAAAAAGGTAATGAGGTCTAATGGTTGGTTTCTTGTACCGGAGTTTTAATCACATATTGTATCATTAAAAGAGTCAGATTAGACAAAGATTGAGGTCATATCTGGGATGGATAAAATACAGAAAGAAAAGCACCTATGGGTCCTTATGTGGGGAGGAATGAATTATATCCCACTCTAAATTCTATCAGCACAGACAATATGTCGCAAGCCTACGGTTGCTCTGCAGTTATATCCATGGCAAATATTTAAGTACATACCCGTGTATAGTGTGTGTGTGTGTGTGTGTATGAGAGAGAGACGCAGAGACGCAGCGCGCATGTAGAAAGAGAGAGAGATACACACAGAAAGCGAGTGAGAGAATAACCGACTGAGAAAACTGCAGAATAGCAAACACCCTTCCACGTAGAGATGTACAATGAGAGACGCTACTTAATAAGCATTGTCGAATGTGGCAAAAAAGAAAAATACAGTGACGTTATTAAGCAGTCACCCAAGTGGGTACTGACCAGGCACAATGTTCCTTAACTTTTTTTGACAAGACAAAATTTTGTGACTGAAAGAGTTACGTCCGCCTTGCCAAAGTGCGTCGGAGGAGGGTTTGGTTTCGAGCCCAGTTAAAAGACACAATATTGAATTGTTAACATATTTTTAGAAAGAAACGACTTTTCCGATTCAGAGAATCATGCTGTGCCAAAATGAAAAATAAAAAATAAATAAATCAGCAAGAAATCATACGTTGACAAAAAAGCAAAGAGATAGAGATAGAAAGAGAGAGTGAATAAATGACACGGAGAAAGAGAGTGAATAAATGACACGGAGAAAGAGAGAGTGAATAAATGACACGGAGAAAGAAGTGAATAAATGACACGGAGAAAGAAGTGAATAAATGACACGGAGAAAGAGAGAGTGAATAAATATTTACGGAGAAGAGAGAGTGAATAAATGACACGGAGAAAGAGAGAGTGAATAAATGACACGGAGAAAGAGAGTGAATAAATGACACGGAGAAAGAGAGTGAATAAATGACACGGAGAAAGAGAGTGAATAAATGACACGGAGAAGAAGTGAATAAATGACACGGAGAAAGAGAGAGTGAATAAATGACACGGAGAAAGAGAGAGTGAATAAATGACACGGAGAAAGAGAGTGAATAAATGACACGGAGAAAGAGAGAGTGAATAAATGACACGGAGAAAGAGAAGTGAATAAATGACACGGAGAAAGAGAGAATGAATAAATGACACGGAGAAAGAGAGAGTGAATAAATGACACGGAGAAAGAGAGAGTGAATAAATGACACGGAGAAAGAAGTGAATAAATGACGGAGAAAGAGAGAGTGAATAAATGACACGGAGAAGAAGTGAATAAATGACACGGAGAAAGAGAGTGAATAAATGACACCGGAGAAAGAAGTGAATAAATGACACGGAGAAAGGAAAGTGAATAAATGACACGGAGAAAGAGAGAGTGAATAAATGACACGGAGAAAGAGAAGTGAATAAATGACACGGAGAAGAGAGAGTGAATAAATGACACGGAGAAAGAAGTGAATAAATGACACGGAGAGAGAAGTGAATAAATGACACGGAGAAAGAGAGTGAATAAATGACACGGAGAAGAAGTGAATAAATGACACGGAGAAAGAGAGAGTGAATAAATGACACGGAGAAGAGAGTGAATAAATGACACGGAGAAAGAGAGTGAATAAATGGCTTTGGAGAAAGAAGTGAATAAATGACACGGAGGAAAGAGAGAGTGAATAAATGACACGGAGAAGAGAGAGTGAATAAATGACACGGAGAAAGAGAGAGTGAACTCGTAGCCTGGAGAAAGTGAATAAATGACACGGAGAAAGAGAGAGTGAATAAATGACACGGAGAAAAGTGAATAAATGGCCTGGAGAAAGAGAGAGTGAATAAATGACACGGAGAAAGAGAGAGTGAATAAATGACACGGAGAAAGAAGTGAATAAATGACACGGAGAAGAGAGAATTAGATATTGACACGGAGAAAGAGAGTGAATAAATGACACGGAGAAAGAGAGAGTGAATAAATGACACGGAGAAAGTGAATAAACTGACTTGGAGAAAGAGAAGTGAATAAATGACACGGAGAAAGAGAGAGTGAATAAATGACACGGAGAAAGAGAGAGTGAATATGACACGGAGAAAGAGGGAAGTGAATAAATGACACGGAGAAAGAGAGAGTGAATAAATGACACGGAGAAAGAGAGAGTGAATAAATGACACGGAGAAAGAGAGAGAGTGAATAAATGACACGGAGAAAGAGAGAGTGAATAAATGGCTTACGGAGAAAGAGAGAGTGAATAAATGGCTTACGGAGAAAGAGAGAGTGAATAAATGACACGGAGAAAGAGAGAGTGAATAAATGACACGGAGAAAGAGAGAGTGAATAAATGACACGGAGAAAGAGAGAGTGAATAAATGACTTACGGAGAAAGAGAGAGTGAATAAATGACACGGAGAAAGAGAGAGTGAATAAATGACACGGAGAAAGAGAGTGAATAAATGACACCTTTGGAGAAAGAGAGAGTGAATAAATGACACGGAGAAAGAGAGAGTGAATAAATGACACGGAGAAAGAGAGTGAATAAATGACACGGAGAGAGAGAGTGAATAAATGACACGGAGAAAGAAGAGTGAATAAATGACACGGAGAAAGAGTGAATAAATGACACGGAGAAAGAGAGAGTGAATAAATGACACGGAGAAAGAGAGAATGAATAAATGACTTACGAGAAAGAGAGTGAATAAATGACACGGAGAAGAGAGAGTGAATAAATGACACGGAAAAAGAGAGAGTGAATAAATGACACGGAGAAAGAAGTGAATAAATGACACGGAGAAAGAGAGGAATGTAGATAAATGACACGGAGAAAGAGAGAGTGAATAAATGACACGGAGAAAGAGAGTGAATAAATGACACGGAGAAAGAAGTGAATAAATGACACGGAGAAAGAGAGAGTGAATAAATGACACGGAGAAAGAGAGAGTGAATAAATGACACGGAGAAAGAGAAGTGAATAAATGACACGGAGAAAGAGAGAGTGAATAAATGACCCACGGAGAAAGAGAGAGTGAATAAATGACACGGAGAAAGAGAGTGAATAAATGACACGGAGAAAGAGTGAATAAATGACACGGAGAAAGAGAGAGTGAATAAATGACACGGAGAAAGAGAGTGAATAAAATGACACGGAGAAGAGAGAGTGAATAAATGACACGGAGAAAGAGAGTGAATAAATGACACGGAGAAAGAGAGAGTGAATAAATGATACGGAGAAAGAGAGAGAGTGAATAAATGACACGGAGAAAGAGAGAGTGAATAAATGACACGGAGAAAGAGAGAGTGAATAAATTGACACGGAGAAAGAGAGAGTGAATAAATGACACGGAGAAAGAGAGAGTGAATAAATGACACGGAGAAAGAGAGAGTGAATAAATGACACGGAGAAGGAAGTGTGAATAATCATAACCCATTTTTTTACAATAACTGAGTCTTGGGGACTGAGTGAAAATCCATTAAAAAACATGAGTAAACATGAGTGAAATTAATTCTCATCCTGGAAAAGACACAGGACACTGAAACCGGTGACAATGACGCAACTGTCTCAGCCACGAAGCAACTCCTCCGTGTTAAGCAGGAAATTAAACTTGGCGAAACCATTTATTTCCATAATGCATTTGTTTTGTCAGTGAAAGTGCGTCTCTGTTGTTATTTGAAAAGAAATGTTAATTAGTTTAATTTGGTAGAGTTTCTAATTAAGAGCGCATTAAAAATGATGCGTCATTATGCGAAGTTGTCTGTGGGGAAGAGTCACAAAAATAGATATTCATCGATTTTAATTATTTTCTGTCACGATCTCTATTTGAAGAAAACTACACATGAATATAAATACTTTGCATACGCTATTCAGCAAAGGTAGGTAAAAAGAACATTTAATGTCAGGGAATATTTTTATATTAATGTAGAAATCTGTTTACATTATTCGGACTTTTGTCCTTATCTTTGTTGCCATATTCACGACGTTTAGGAGAAATAGGTGAAAGAAAATTTACTAAATGCTACAAAAGGACAGGAAATTGTGGAGATCCAAATACAGAAAAATGACATCGAGGGGCTCCACGTGTTTTTTGTTTTGTTTTATTATCCAATAATAAAAAAAGCTTCATTTTCCTTGTTTGTTTGTTTGTTTGTTTCATAAAGTAATAAAATGTCCTTATGGCGGTGTGAAATGTCTGAACAGACTCACTTTATGATAATCGGTCTAAATGTGTTTGTAAGTTCGTAAACGAAAGAAAGCGTAACAAAACTAAAGAGGAGACCAACGCAGAAAGAAACACTAAAGGGGAATTCAAAGAAAAAGAAAAATTAAAACAAATATATCAATCACGTCTGTCGGAATTTCTGAAGCGAGAAGTCATCATTATTTACAAAACTCATATTCAGAAAGCGGATGTGCGTTGTGATGTAGTGGATATCGGCTCGGAACGAAAATACCCTTGGGGAAGGTATTAATTCGTTGCTTCTTTCCAGCTATGGGTTAAATAGCAGGACAAATTAGATTCTTTGGCCTTGATTGACAACCATTCCACCGCAGAAAGTAATGGCAACACACTGTAGAAAAATCTTCTGCTTAGTCATGTCTCTTTCGAGATATGATCACCCAAACATCTATCATGTATGGCACTCAACTGACTGACATTTAGAAAGAGAGAACTGGATTGTTATGTGATGTATGTTATTCAATATGTCAGCGAATATTGGACAATCTCACCAAAGACGAAGGAAAGACTTGAAGCACCCGAAATGTGGTTCTAACAGGAGGATACTATGAATACCATGAACTTAAACATGGGAGCAACGACGAGGTTTTGGAGAATATTAAAATGAAAAGGAAACATACTTAGCATTAGGAAAACACAGCTGGAATATCTAGTGTGAAAGGAGGGCTTAGAGAATCTGATACTCACGAGACGGAAAGTTGGACAGGGAAAAATAAAGCGTTACATATTTTGGGATTTAAGCAGATGGAGGGTTTGGGAGAGGCAACAGAAGAAGAGGTGTTAAGTGCTACAAAGGATAGGAAGATGTGGAAAACCATGATCGCCTGAAGAGACACGGCACATGAAAGATATTTAGACTGTTCTCATCTTTGTTGTGATCACAACGTTTTGGCCGTTGTGCTTTCCGGCCTTCCTCAGGGGTGTATCGATCTGGGTAACCTACTGAGAATCCCCAATTAAACACTATTTAATTTTTGCTATGCATATGTTCATTTGAATGCCAATCAAATGTTGTGTACCGTATTTTCTTATGGACAATAATACTAAACATTTTTAACGAAAATTAAAGACAGAAAATTAATGAAGTCGTACCATACACAAACACATATTTTTTTTAGAAATCCCTAACAAAAAAATGCTTAATAAAACAAAAGATTTGAAACAAAACTGCAAATACACTTCTTGGCACAATCTATGTACACTTCTTTGATTTCCCTTAGTACGTCACCATAGTAAAATAGACATACATTAATAGATGAAAACTACATTTTGGAATTATTTTGTACTGCGTTACCTTTGTGACGGACAGACTAACGGAAGTTACAGAATATATATATATATATATATATATATATATGTGTGTGTGTGTGCGCGCGCGCGCGCGTACTAGGATTTGTTAAGTCAACACGTTGATACATTATTGTGGAAATTATCGCTAACATTTACAAACTACGTTTCATTCAATTTAGCAAACCAATCGTTGAAATGTGAATAAGCTGATTTGTTTGGAAAATATTTTGACAAAAACCCCTACTTCGCGGTTTCTATCAAGACCTCCTAATATAGCGACGGCCTCGTTTCTACACACTCTAAAAACCAACTCTACTTTGTGCCCCACTTTGCTTGTTAGCACTTCTCTCCAAAATTTGGATCCAATCAGACAATGACTATTCTAGAGTCTAGAGGGTGTGGAGGGCGGACTGAATTCACAATTTATGTGTGTGTGCATTAGAATTTTTTAGCAACAATATTGTTGAAGTTATCGTTAACATTTTTGTCGAGATTTACAGACTTATTTTCGTTCAATTTTGCAAAAATCGATGAAATTTCAATAAGCAGGTTTTTTGAAAAAAAAAAAAAAAGAAGAAAAATTACTAGTAGATAATAAAAAAGTAAATAAAAAAGTATGCAAAGGTTGATAGAGATTGTTTACTAAAATCATTTTCTATGTCGGCCTTATTTGTTCTTTGGGAATCAGCGTCAGGTTTAAAATTAGAACAATCTTACTGATAAGTTTGTTTAAGTTTGGATTTTCTTGTTTTTATAAAGTTTTCCCTCTTCCTTCTTTATGAAAGACAATATACTTTTTTTATATTCAGTTTATTGATGTATAGAAATTTAATTAGTCATAAATCGACAGAAAATTATGAGAGACTAATTAAAAGTATGAGAGACTAATTAACACCTGAATATGTATTTCCGGATATAGTAGGCACTTTTCATCGAAAATAAGAAGAAACAAGTAATGGATAAGCATCCGGTTCCTTTCTATTTTTTAATATAAAAAAAAAATTATTTTTGGTGAAATATAGGACATTGAGAGAGTTTAGTGTGAAATGTGATAGTTAAGGTTTTAAATTGATTTTAGAAAAAAAAAACTTTATTGAAGCTTTCAGTTTTGTGGAGGGGCTAAGAAGTCCCTCAAACAAATAATAAAAAGAAAAATGCACTACAAATAAAGTAAAATAAACTTTTGTTTTTTTCGTAAAAAAAAAATTAAAAAAAAGAGAAAGAAAGGAACTGAGAATGTGAGAGGGAAAGGTAGGACGATGTGTTGTTAGCGAGATGAGAGAAAGAGAGAGTGAAAGAAGGTTCACTGATACGGATTCTGCCTGTTGTGTGAACTGCTGGATTCTGTGTGTATGCTCGAATCTGTCCGCGTGCCCTTTGATGTCAGCTTGTCGCTGGTCTCCTCTGATTTGATGAAAGTTTCTCCCTTCCTTATATCTGAATGGTGAGGCCCCGGGGAGATTAAAAGAATAGGTTTTCTTATGTTGAGCCCTGATTGGTCAATAAATCATATTTTTGACCACGTGGTGTGCTTTCCACTACATGCGAACTTTTGGGTGCACCGTCCTTGTTTTTGACCCCACAGGGTATGGTAAGGGGTGAATTCCCGCGCAATTGTATTTTTTTGGGATACACGTGTGTGAATTAATTTTTATTGCAAAATACTTTGCTGCATTTCAGAACTAATTTAAATTGACTAGAAGAATTTTTTAAAATCGCTATTTTAGTAATCTGTTTTCACAATGTAATTCCCTTAAAAAATAGATCTTTCAAAAATAAGATACTTTTCCGAAACTTTATTTGAAGAAAATTAACGGATTTAAAATTTAATTAAACAGTATTCTGCTTTCGTTTAAAAAAGAAATAAAAATTAAAAAAAAATAATAAACTGGTTTTAATTCTCCAAGAATTTCTCCATTGAAGCTAGACTAAAAATTAATTTCTCACATTGTCAAAATTAAATAAGTAGGCAGTAACAGATATAAAATATTCCGGAAAGAAATATTTTTAAGATAATTTAATTAATTTTAGCATAAGTCATGAAAAGTTCATTAAAATCCGTCAATTATTTGATTTTTGCAAGAATTTCCTATATCAATTTATGGTCCCCCGTTTTTTAACATTCTAAAATATAATTTCAGAGTAAAAAATCTTTTGATCTTCCCTCTTAATAAGAATTATGAAGAAAACACTTCTAAAATATTTCAATTTTGGAATAAGTTCTGACAGTATCATTAAATTCCGTCAATTATTTGATTTTAGCAAGAATTTTCAAATCAATGTGGAGGACAAAACAAAAAAAAAACAAACAAAAAAAAAACAAAAAAAACAACACGCTAAAATTTCCTGTCTTAATCTTGACACAAAAAGCTACATTTTATCATTTTCGGATGTTCTAAAAAGAATGGAAAATAAATGAAATAAAAACTTCTTTTGGTCTTTCCTTTTAATAATAACAAAGAGTTTGACGATAAAACTTTGCTTTTAAGTTTAGGTCATTTCTTCACCATGGTATGTCCATTTCAATTTCGGTGTAGCTTCGTTAACTTAGCAATTTCGAACTTTTATTTTCCTGCTTTTTAACCCAAATTTCCAATATTCTAAAAAAAAGAATTCAATAATCAATCCCATACGTAAGTGGTCAATTTCCCAACGCGTTTCTCTAATAACCCTAATGACTCACTGCTAGATCTGATTCACTTCTATTCCTGACTCTTACCAGGTCATGCAGCCTCGTCCTCTTGAAAACCCTGGTTATGCTGTGGTTCCCGTTAATATCTCCTTCCACTTCCCCTCTCTACAGAAATATCTTACTGCTACCGAAGAGCAGACTGGGAGTCGTTCCGTGATTTCCTGTGTGACGTCCCTCGGTACCAAGTTTTTCATCTTCCGGTTCAAGGCTGTGCATCCGAGGTCGCCCCTTGGGTTAAAACTGGCATCAACGCTTTTATCAACGCCAGAAGTTACGACTTAAATCCCATTTGTCCCCCAGGTTCTCCCCTGCTTGCTCGGCCACTATTGCCCACAGGAATCGCTTCTTCTGGCTTTATCAGAGCTACGCGTATGTTCACGTGTCTGACCATAATCTAACCACTTTTTTTTACCTCTGCTCGTAATGAGTGTAAGAGGATCCTAAATGTCGCTAAGCTTTTGTTTGCTGAAAGAATGAAACAGCCTATAGCATCCCGAAGTTCTGCTCCAAAGACTATTGGCGGCTCTATAAGAAGGTAGTAAACAAAAGCAAACCCTCAATCTCAACTTTAATCAATACATTTGAGGGCCTCCCATTTTCAGCGGACAAAGCCGAGTGATTGCTCGCAGATTCTCCACCAATATTTGATTCCTCTGGTATATCCGCAGCCGACTTCCCACCTAATAATGAGGCTCAATTGAGTTACGTTCACATTACCCGCTCGCTGGCCTCTAACATAATTTTAAAGCTTGACCCCCGTAAGGTGAACGGGATTGACGGAATCCCAATCATTGTCCTGAAGAAATGTGCCCATGAACTCTCCTCTATCCTCTCCAAACTCTACAACTACTGCTTCTCGATTTCCTGTCTTTTGGAAGTCCTCCTTTGTGGTTCATGCATTTAAGAACTCTGGAGAACCCTCAGACCTCTCTAATGATCATCCTCCTACCAAATTTTGGCAAAGTGTTCGAGGCTATTATTAATGCTGAAGTGGTTCAACATCTCACAGCCCACAACCTCATCTCCGACAAGCAGTATGATTTCCACTTCACCAGGTCTACTGAGGATATGCTAACGACCATCACAGAGTATATATATATATATATATATATATATATATATACACACACACCAGGGCTCTCGATAACAACGGCGAAGCTAGAGTTATTGCCCTAGATATCAACAAAGCATTTGACAGAGTGTGGAATGCCGGACTTCTAAGCAAGCTACAGGTTTATGGTATAACTAAACGTTTGTTTGATCTAATCCATTTGTTTCCTTTCAAATCGCATAATAAAGATAGTACCTGGAAGCATGCCCGCTCAATACTACCATACAAACGCGGGTGTCCGTCAAGGCTTTATTCTAGGTCCTACGTTTTTTCTGATCATCAACGATCTCCCTGTTGTAATCAGATCTCAGGTATGCATCTACGCTGACGACACCACCATTTATTCCCGCCTCGGTAAGAAATCTGCCGAGGTTGACAAAGCAAACTTCGTTGCTGTTCTTGAAAAGGTCTCCAAATCTGTAAGGACTGGGGTAAGAAATGACTCGTAAATTTTAATGCATCCAAAACTAAGTTGTCATTTTTGAACCACCGTAGACAATCGCCCCTATCAGCATGGATCAGGCTAGTCTCCCTAAAAGCAAAACACTGCGCCTCCTCGGCATAACTATCAGCTGACCTCAAGTGGAATGACTACATTGAATCCATAACTAAATCTGCTTCTAAGGCCAAAATGTTTTTCTTGTCTGAACCAATCTTGCACATATATAAATCTACCATCTGTCCGTGCATTGAATTCTGCTGTCACATCTGGTCGGGTGTCGCTCGGGGTTCTCGACAAAATCCAACGGAGAATCTGCAATGTAATCGATCCCGACCTGGTATCTCAACTTTGTCATCAACGTTATGTGACTTTCCTCTATTCTAGAAATACTTTCACAGCTTCTGCTCTGATCAGCTTGGCTCCCTGGTGCCCCCTCTGCATGAATTTATTCGAGCTACTAAACTATCAACTAGATTCCACCATTTTACAATGAAACCAATAAAATGTAACCTCACCTTCTACTCTACAGTTTTTTTTTCTCGCATTTTCCGCCCGTGGAATTCCCTTTTGTATACTTGCTTCCCCGATAGCTACAATTTCCAAGAATTTAAATTCAGTTGCTATCTCTTATCTCCTTGTTTTGCATCCTTTCCCTGACAGCCCTTGTATCATGTTCTTTTTCCTTTCCACTCTACTCTCATGCAGCTCTCTTCATGTTAGTGTTCTCAGCCTTCTCTTACCCATTCTTTGACACCCCCTGTGATAACTTGTTCCTCTTTCGCATCACTCTCCTCTTATGTGATCTCCGGTGCACCAGTGGCAGTACTGCTTTGTTTGGGGTCAAATGATTTTAAAAAAATTATTTGGCTTTTCCGCTTAATGACAACAATTCTGAAGGTATCCTCTATGTTAAAATGTCAGATACCATAATTTTTTACATTTAAAATACTGCATTTTTATATTTAGCATTTCTGACTAACGACCATATAACGTTGAAACATCGGTTCCCATACGATCACTGAAGATAAGCAACGTCGTGCATGGTCAATAACTAGATGGTATTCCTAATACCATGTGTTTTAAGTTTGGGCGTGTGGATTGTGTAATGGATAATGGCTCGGAGTTCGAATTCCAGTTAGGTTCATTTACATTTACTTTCACGCAAATAGTCTTAAAAAGGGCATGAATCCTCTTTCCCATCTATGGGTAAAATATCACTAAAATCCTTATTTCCACAATAATTGTTGCAATCTAAAAAAATTCTGGCTTTAAATAACCGTAAAAAGAATCAATGAATCAGTATAGATAAGCAGATAAAAAGTTACATGTTCACTGCGTGATGGACAGAGAACTACCTTTTTTATAATTTAAACTTGTATAATCTGGGAAGGTCTAGCTAACAGGGACTGTACTTTATCGACATGGACAAACAAACAAAGAATTACCCTAGAGATATGGAACGTCAGGACGTTCAACAACTGTGGTTAACTCGAGAATGTCAAGCAGGAGATGAGAAAATTGAACATCAATATTCTGGGAATATGCGAAACTAGATGGCCTAACAATGGAGACTTCCAAAAGAGTCAAACAGAGAGAAACCCTAACTTATCTATTATATTGGTCTATGCACCAACAACGCAAAACACCGAGGAAGAAATAGAATATTTCTACTCCATACTGGACAATGCCAAGGGTCAGTTTAAAACTTTAGGAACGCGATATTTAGGCTTAGGGTGCTCTTAGAAAGGGCAATACAAATGAAAAATGAAGTCTACCTATGTTTTATAGATTATGCGAGGGCGTTCGATAAAGTACGCCACAAAGAAATGATAGACATTCTCAGCAACCTCGACATATTTGACAAAGACAGAGGAATCTAGAATCTCTAGTAGCGGTAGTGATAAGAAAACGAATACTGCATATATACAAAGGTTGAAAGGGGCGTAAGACAAGGATGTGTCTTTTCATAGGATAATTTCAACTAGTACAGCGAGGCTATTCTGAGGACCCTAAAGTTATGACAGGATTCATCATCGGAGGCCACAATCTGAACAACATAAGGTACGCAAATTATACAGTGCTGATAGCAGACACGGAAAGGAAACTATAAGGCCTCCCACAGAAGGTCGCTGAAGAAAGTGAAACGAAAGGATTGCAAATAAACTACAAGAAAACCGAATGCATGGTCATCAGCAAAAAGATAAGCCCAAAATGCCAAATACAGGTGGAGGATACTAAATCAAGCAGGTATAAAAAGTTTAATACCTGGGAAGTGTTCTAACAGAAGACGGAAAGTGCGACACTGAAATCCGAAGGTGAATTGGCATGGCGAAGGACGCATTCCAGAAGCCGAGTAGTGTACTAAGAAACAGGAAAATTTTGCTAGAAAAAGAATAGAGAACACAATTGCTATATGATGTTAGTTCTTCAATATAGCAGTGAATACTGGACTATCTCAAAGATGAAGGAAAAGTTTAAAGCAACTGAAATGCGGTTCTACAGAAGGATGCTGCGGATATCATGGATCGAGCAGGTAAGCAACGATGAGGTTTTGGAAAGGATGGAAACGAAAAAGAAATTAATACTGAGCATCAGGAAAGGACAACTAAAGTTCCTGGGATATGTAATGAGGAAAGAGGTCTTAGAGAATCTGATACTCACAGGTCAGATAGAGAGAAAGAGAGACAGGGAAAAGCAGCATGTAACATACTTGACTTGCCTGAGCAAGTGGATGGGAGAGCGGAGGTTGGGTGGGGTAACAGGAGAAACTGTGCTAAGAGCCACCAGGGATAGGGATAATCGCCTACGTTCTGAAAGGACGTGGCACATAGAAGATGCGACATGTCTTTCATGGCTCGACACAAATTTTACTAAGATTTTCTAAAAAAGAAATTAAGAAAATAAAATTATTAATTTGTGAATAAGTACTAAAAATTTCATTAAAAACTAACAATTATTTTATTTTTTGCAAAAATTTCACAAATGTATTTTTTAACGTGAAAAAGACGCTAAAAATCCCTAGCTCTCCACCTGACAGCTGCTGATGTAACAAAAATACTCTTAAGTCAGGAAAATATGAATTTGAATGAAACAAGATACGGCAGGAGATTCTCCTGCTAAGTCAACCATGAACTGAATGAGTCATGATTAGCAGAGCATGTATCACGTACAGCACTTAGCTGAGTGACTGAATGATTTTAGACACTTGAAAAAATTTACTCAGTATTTAATCGAAATGCAGAACATTATAAATTTGATACGATGTCTCACTCTTACCTTCCAAAGTCTATGAGCCCTTTTCAACAACAAATGACTAAAGTATGTGTTTGCCCAATCATATGAAGACATTTATACATACATAATGATTTTCTAAGTGCAGCTTAGGTGTGGCATAAGGCCGAAAGAATGGCCACCCGGTGAAGATCGAACTCAATACTCAATCGTAATAATTCTAGCGATACATGCTTGCTAACCATTGCACTTAAACATATATAAAATAATGTATATTTGAGCAACAATCTTTCATGTCTCGTTAAAAACGACCGACAAGGAAGGTTTTATTAATTTTTTATCTAATTTTCCAATATTCCAGGTTTTCTTTTTTGCTAGAGATAAGGAGTGTAAAAATGTTCCATAATTTTCGACTTTCCAAACACTTTCAGCCACTTCACTGGCCATTTTCAAGGATATTTTTTCGATGTTGCTCTTTTATCCACATGTTTTGACTAACGTAATTTTTGTGTTTTTGAAAATGTGCGTTCTTTAAAAGCTATCACGTGAGCACCTGTCTCTCTCTCTCTCTATATATATATATATATATATATAGATATATATATATAAAAACTTCTAAAAACTTTATTTCCAATGTTAAATAATCTTAGGTTGATGGTGGGATAAATTTGTTTGATATATACTGCCTCTCTTATAGTGAGAGGTCTTTAATATTGTGATTCAAACAGTATTTTTGTATTTTCAATCAATTTTTTAGTATATAAAATATTTTTTCCTTCGACTCGCATATCTAGTATAAGATGAGAAGTCCATTTCTTAAAAAAAGCCGTTTGAATACCAAAGTAACCAGTTAGACAAATTTAGATCCACACTCGTGAATAACAGCAAATATAAAATTAAAATTAACAATAACGAATTCTAACTTACGTAATATGGCAAAACGTAATTATTACGCAAGTCTTTTTTTTGGCGTTGAAAGACAGTTTGAAAATTCTTGCAAAAATCAACTGTCTGATTTTAATGAAACGAATTATTTTTTAGAACATCTTGGTAAAATATTATTTTTTAGAACATCTTGGTAAAATATTTTTCCATCTGTTACCCTCAATTTCAATTAATTACATAAAACTTCTAGAAATACATTATCTATGCCAATATTTTATTTATTAGTTAAACGCAAAACTCATTGGGGAATGTAAATCATGTAATTTTCTTTTTAATTACGGGACCATTTTTCCGAAAATCTCCGAATAGTAAAATCAAAAATGCATTAAAACTACGCTATTTTTAAATGTAGATATTTATTAAAATCCAATTAAAACTAATAGAATTTTTAGTTACCCAAAGTTTCGAATGTCGAAAAAAAAGGAGGAAAAATAAAAAAAATCCTTTGGTTTTTCCTTTTAATAACAGAGTTTGACGACGAAACTTTGTTTTTATTAAGTCTGTGGTATTTAAAGGTATGTCCATTTCAATTTCGGTGTTGCTTTGTTAACTTAGTAATTCTGAGCTGTTATTTTCCTAGCTTGATTCGAAACACTCACCACAATTTGGATTTACATTTGCCAGCCCATCCCTTAATCAGGAGGAAAGACAGTAAAAGTTAGGAGTAAGGGCGGCGGGGTAAAATAGGATTAAGCAACACAGAAAAGAAGAAGTGAAATAGATATGACGCTCATCGGAGATGATGACAAAATTGTCTCGCTAGAATCAATACAACTGAGTTGTTAGCTCGGTCCTCACTGGGTATCTTATACTTTCGGCCTTGTGTCACACCTAAGCTGTGATTAGAAGACCACATTGAATACAGGTGATATAAAGTTTTTAAAGATCAGGAAAATCTAGTTAAAGATTTTGGACAGGTTTTACGCCTCTCTTTTGACAAAAATGTTTAATCAGCTGTGATTCAGTGAGCGATATATACACGCCTGAGCGATCATGTCTCGAAAGAGATATGTCTGACTAGGTACAAGAATTTCCCGCAGTAGTTTGTCTACTTTCTGCGGTAGACTGATTACCAACCAAGGCTATAGGACCCAATCTATCCTATTTAACCCTTAGCTGCAGAGAGAAGCGACAGATTCATACCTTTCCTAAGAGTATTCACGTGAATGCAACAAATTCAACTGGAATTCGAACTCGGCTCTCCGATTTCTCGTGCTGAACCGATATCCAATGCACCACAATGCACATCTTCTGTGATTATTTATATAAAAATAAAGTTTTCGAAGTAGTCTTGTGTATTTTCATGTACACGATCCGAGTTAATTGCTATTGTTTTTCTAATTGCTTATAAATTTAAGCGTGATTGGCAGCTAGGTCTCACAGTTTTATTGTTGAACTATCTAGTTGTAACTGCCACTTTCTAACCATTTCTTTCCTTGCATTTACCATCTATGGAAATTGCTTTCGACTTCTTGCTTCCCTTTAAATCTTTAAAAATTTAAGCACAACATCAATCATTATCTTCCGTCTTCTTCAAACCTGTCCCCTTTTTTTGTTCTTTCCTCACCCCAACCCACTTATTCTCTTTTACTCCCTGTAGCCACCCTTTCGTCCTAATGACATTGTCGCCTTGATTGGGGTGAAACGACTAAACCACAACAACAAAAATCTTACAACTTTACCGTAGCCAAAGGGTGACAGACTACTTAAAACTACTATAATAATTTATATAATAAATGGCTATAACGTAAGGTTGTTTGAAAAATATATTTTTTTAAAACTAGTCTAAAAAAAAAAAAAAAAAAAAAAAAAAAAACTGTCAGTAGACAGAACATTGTTTGCAAAACCAAAAATGAGTATTTCGTTACTAGTTAAACAAAAATAGCTTAAAATTTTCTTTGATTTTTTTTTTTTTATAAATATTTCAAAAGAAGCCTTTTCGAAACTAGGTAACAACTTATGAATTAAAAGGATTTTACATTATATATATATATATAATACTTAGTTTTTGGTCCTAGGGTTAGACCAGTACACATTAGTATTAAAAAGTGTTCGATACAATTATCTTGTAGAACTTTTGAATATTTTCTATATTTTTAAACGAGTTATTTCGTTACCCAGGTTTCTACCATTAAACAAAAACAAAATAATCCATATTGACAACCACGGATTATATAGAGACGATGGATTAATAATAGCACCAGACAACAAAAGAATGAATGATAAAATAAGGAAACAGCTTTTTAAATTATTCAAAGAACTAGATTTTGATATTACAATGGACACAAATAATAAAGTGGTACAATATTTAGATGTAGAACTTCATTTACAAACTAGAAATGTCTCGCCATACATGAAAACAAACACTAAGTTATCATACATAAATACAAATTTCAATCATCAAAATTATAATTAAACACATTATATAATTTGGATGATTGAACTTTGAATAGAAATGAATAGAACACAGACTATAACAATTCGTCAAACAAATCAATATTTAATGAAAAGAAAAATATATGACAATGCACTAAGTAATTCTGGCCATAAAAACAATTTACAATTCTCAACCAAACAGACAAATAAAAAACAATAGAAAACGAAACATTATCTGGTTTAACCCACCATTTAATTTAGAAGTAAAGACCAAAACAGGACAAATATTTTTTTTAACAAATAGACACTTTCCAAAAGAATCAGAAGTAAACAAAATTTTCAACAGAAACACAATCAAACTAAGTTGCACTAATAATTTAGATACTTTCATAAAAAGAACAAAACAAAACGCCAGAAACTTATGGCATCGTACAAAAAACCACCAACAAGAAATGCAACTGCAGGGACAAAAATAAATGTCCACTTTGAGGTCTCTGCAAACAAAAATAATTTACAAGGCAGAGGTACATGACCCAAACAGCCAAAACAAAATATTTGGGCTCAACCAAAGACACCTTTAAGACCAGATGGTTCAACCACAGATCTACATTTAAAATAGAAAAATTAAAAAAACAATATAAAATTGGCTAACCACGTCTGGAAATTAAAATCAAAATATGGAAAAGATCTAGACATATCGTGGAGCATTGTAAAAACAGCCAAGCCTTACAACGGTGGACAAATATGTAGACTGTGACAAGAAGAAAAATTAGAAATTATGACATACCCAAATAAAGACGAACTGTTAAATGAAAAAACTGAAATTATGACTAAATGCATCCACACTAAGAAATACATATTAGGTTCATACAACCATGGATGAAAACGTCATAATCCGTTTAATTTAAACAATGCGCGTTCATAAATTACCTACCACGTGAACGTTCAAATAAAACACCGTTGTTACAAAAGCGTTCTTAAGAAAAATGGTAAAATCAGTTAATAAAAATTACCTGAAGACACCATGGTAGAAACCTGGGTAGCGAAATAACTAGTTTAAAAATGGAAATTTATTTATATATATATATATATATATATATATTTTCTAGACATATTCTATTAAATATAAGAGACAATGAATGTCTATTATGTTTAATCATGAGCCGTTCTAAACGTCGTATTTTTGCTTTAATTTCAGTTGAAAATAAAGACAAAAATTCTCCAACATTTGGATAATTATTTATTGGTTTTCTTCTAAGCTTTCGGCTCACATGAGCCATCTTCAGAGAGGTAGTTGAAACTGAAATATAAAATCCACCATCACCGACGATTTTATTTTGTGTTGACATAAAACTCCGCTTGGCAACGGCAATAGTTACCAAAAATAATAAACGCAGTTCTTAAGTTTGCGATGCGGTTTTATGACGTCACACCGCGGGATAGCGCAAAATGACAACAAAACCATCTAGTCAAATGCAATGTAATATGTTATTTCCTGTTTTAAAGTTGATTTTATTGAGTGTTGGTTGTTTTGATTTGATGTACATGGCCTCCAATATCTGCAGGTTCCTCTTACTGTGTGTATGAGTAAGGATCACCGTATTGTTGACCAAAATCTGTCTGATATTACCTACATGTTTATGTTTTTCAGAGAAATGTTGTTTAATAGTACTCTGATCAGAAAGATGACATGTAAGTCTACGGGAGAGCGTGGTTGTGGTATTTATATATATATATATATATAAATAAATAAAACAGTGATGATTATATATATATATATATATATATTATATAAAAAACAGTGATGATCCACGTTAATATGTATAGGAAAAACTACTAAATAGTTGTAAGTTTAAAAATGTATTTTTTTTGACAGTATTTGTTTATTTCTATTATTATATTTGATATTTAAGACCGTCCTTGACCCTTCATCAGAAACAAATGATTTAAAAATTTAAATTGGAAACGTATTTCGCGAGAGCGTTCATGGAGAGATTGTTTACATCACGTGACGCAGAAAGCGACAGATTTTTAAAAAATATTTGTAAACGTAAACCTATCTTTAATACTTATAAATTTTGTTTTAGAGAAAAATTTTTTAATTGTATCTAAAAACTATTTAACTATTGAAATATTTATAAAGATTCAAAACACCTAAGTCCCTATTTAACCCTAGCTTGTGTGTATTTAATTTTAAAATCCAGTATTTTTCTTTCTTTCTGCGTGAGTGTGTAGAACTAAAATCGGAGTCTATTAGTAAACATTTGCAATTTTCTAAAGTGTGTCCCAGTTGATTGAAGTGAACTGCTATGGGGGAATATTGGTTGTTCTGGCGTATGCTAAGTTTGTGATTATTGAAACGGAATCTAAAGCTATTACCAGATTCACCAATATATCCACTATTTGGACATATTGAACAGAAGAGAAAATATAATATTTTGGCTGTCACAGGTGAGGTGTGGTGAAAATTGCAAATGTTTACTAATAGACTCCGATTTAGTAAACATTTGCAATTTTCACCACAGATTCCGTTTCAATAATCACAAACTTAGCATACGCCAGAACAACCCTTATTCCCCCCACAGCAGTTCACTTCAATCAACTGGGACACACTTTAGAAAATTGCAAATGTTTACTAATAGACTCCGATTTCAGTTCTACACATGCACGCAGAAAGAAAAATACTGGATTTTA
Source organism: Ascarosepion bandense (assembly GCA_037127315.1). NCBI lineage: Eukaryota > Metazoa > Mollusca > Cephalopoda > Sepiida > Sepiidae > Ascarosepion > Ascarosepion bandense. The sequence goes on from JBBBDQ010030275.1 coordinate 757,194, forward strand.
AAATTAAATACACACAAGCTAGGGTTAAATAGGGACTTAGGTGTTTTGAATCTTTATAAATATTTCAATAGTTAAATAGTTTTTAGATACAATTAAAAAATTTTCTCTAAAACAAAATTTATAAGTATTATTAAAGATGGGTTTACGTTTACAAATATTTTTTAAAAATCTGTCGCTTTCTGCGTCACGTGATGTAAATAATCTCTCCATGAACGCTCTCGCAAAATACGTTTCTAATTTAAATTTTAAAATCATTTGTTTCTGATGAAGGGCCGAGGACGGTCTTAAATATCAAATATAATAATAGAAATAAACAAATACTGTAAAAAAAAAAAAAAAAAAAAAAAAAGAAAGAAAAAAAGTACATTTTTAAACTTACAACTTTTTAGTAATTTTTCCTATATATATATATATATATATATATATATATATATACGCACACGCAGAAGGACCCGGAGAGAGAGTGGAAATACTAGGCTATGCAAAATTTTACATTAAAAACAATCTTAAATTTTCAAATCAACATTAATCCATTTCAGCTAGAAACTATTGAAAAAATAAAGAAATAAAGAAATACATCTGAAAGAGAAATATTAAACAAGACAAAAAAATAAATAAAGATGGATGAAACGAAAAAATTCTTTTTAAACTCGTCTAAAAATCCGAAGTGAAAGCTGCAATGACCAAACTGAATAGAAACAAAGCAGTTGGACAAGACGACGTTGTAAGATTTTGGCAGAGAAATTACGGAAATAAATCTACAGCAGTGGTGTAATACCAGATGACCTAAGCAAATCAGTTTTCATAGCTCTGCTTAAGAAGCTAGGCGCAATCGAATGCGAACTCCATCGAACAATCAATTGATGAGCCACATAACAAAACCCATTGTCCGAATCCTGATGAATAGAGCGCGAAGCAGAATCAAACCGGAAATAAGACAAGATCAATGCGGTTTCGTCAAGGACACTGGAACAAAGAAGACAATATTTATTAAGATGCTATCAGAAAGGGCGATACAAATGAATAAAGGACATTTACATTTTGAAATTATGCCAAGGCGTACGACAAAGTACGCCACAAAGAATTGATAAAAAGGCTCAGCAACCTCGACATATTTGGCAAAAACAGAGTAATCAAGAACCTCTGTTGGCAGCAAACCGCCTGCTTACGGGCACAAAACGAATTTAGCAGATATACAAAAATAGAAAGGGGCATAAGACAAGGATGTGTCTTTTCACCGCATCTGTTCAACTTGTACAGTGAGACTATTCTGAGGACCCTAGAAGTTATGCCAAGATTCGTCATCGGCGGACACAATCTAAACAACATAAGAAACGCTGATGATACAGTGTTGATAGCCGGCACAGCAAGAAAACTACAAGACCTCCTAAAAAGGGTGTATGAAGAAAGTTGAAAGAAAGGACTACAAATGAACTACAAGAAAACCGAATGCATGGTCATCAGCAAACAGAGGAGACCCAAATGCAAATTACAGGTTAGGGATACTAAAAATCAAGCAAAGAGAATAAATTTAAGTACTTGTGAAGTGTTCTAACGGAAGACGGAAAATGTGACACTGAGATTCGAAGGCGAACTGGTATGTCCAAGAACGCATTCCAGAAGCTGAGCAGAGTATTAACAGGAAAATTTCGCTAGAAACAAAGAAGAAAGTATTGGACTGCTATGTGATGTCTGTTCTTTAATATGACAGTGAACACTGGACAATATCCTCAAAGATGAAAGAAAAACTTGAAGCAGCTGAAATGTGGTTTTACAGAAGGATACTGCGGATATCATGGATCGTGCAGGTGAGCAATGATGAGGTTTTAGAAAAGATGGAAACGAAAAAGAAAATTAATACTGAGCATAAGGAAAAAGACAGCTGATGTTCCTGCGACATGTAATGAGGAAGGAAGGCTTGGAGAATCTGATACTCACAGGTCAGATAAAGAAAAAGAGAGACAGGGAAAGTAACGGATAACATTTGACGAGCCTGAGCAGGTGTATGTCAGAGCGTGGTTTGGGTGGGGTAACAGGAGAAATCGGGGTAAGAGCTACCAGGGATAGGGAGACGTGGAAGGCCATGATTGCCTAGGTCTTGAAGATACATGACACATAGAATAAAGTTGGTTGGTGCTGATTTGTACGGTTTATTTAATGCCGAAATCTAAATATTTCGTACTAAATTTTATGTTTTCAGTGTAAATGAATGAATGTTCTTTTTTTTTTTTTTTTTAGATTTATAGTTCATAAAATGTATTGTTGGTAATTTCACTACAAACATGCACTGTTAGTCATTTTGCTATAAAAATGTATAGTTTTTTTTTTTTTTACTGTTGTATTGATTATATCGCGATAAAAGTGTACTGTTAGTAATTTCTTTATAAAGATGTACTGTTGATGTTTGTTTGGGCGTTCACTTTTTGCCCATAGTTGGGACCATAACAGGTGCTACCACACTGGGTCAAGGTAGACCTGAGAACAACAGCAATTAAGAGAAGGTACACACCCTTCAAAACCTTCAATCTGACACTTTATTAATTGTGCTTCTATCGTATTCATTTCTATGCTTGGACTTACAGCAGGAATTGTTGTAGGCTTGTCTGCCTCATGATCAGCTTCCTTCACGTGGCATCTGTATATGCAGGTAACCTACTGTTTTTTTGTTTTTTTTTAACAAATATTCATTCAATCAATTTATTCAGTTAGCGCATTTTGAGCTACTGTAATGCACACTCCTCTGCGTCTCACAATTGTGGTTCATGGTGGCATTCAGATCAGAATAGTGCAATGGTTTGTCGGTTCTTTTTGCACTGATGATACTGAGGCTACTCTGTCCTTCCTCTCAGAAGGCGGATTTGTTTTTTAAGTTACCTTTGCCTAAAGAGGCAGCAAATGGTCTCACATCAGAGTTTTCTATTTGTTGCTAACCAAGGTTATAAGACTATTTAACCCATAACCCATGAGGTTATAAGACTATTTAACCCATAACCCTGCTATGGTTAAAATACCAGTGGTAAAATAGAGATAGATTCATACAGTGAGGGTGGGAGATGGATTCATACCTTTACCAAGAGCATTAGTACTGGAATTCGAACTAAGTTTTATTTTTTTAATCCGAGCCACTAACCATTATTCCACTATGTCTCCAACCTCATTTATTTATATTTTATAAAGATTTCTATCAAGCGTCTAAAAACAGATCCACTAAATTAAATATACGCCTGCTTTTTTATAATTTCACTCTTGTTTCCATTTTACGAAGATTCAAAAGGAAGGAACGTCACAAGAAATAATGCAATGAGTAAAACTAGTTTTACTATAATTACAATCCAAATTCGCATCAGGGAAGACACATTCTATATTAAAAAGAAGGTATGTCTTCTATTCAACATAGAAATTAGGACTGTCAACGTCAGGCCAGTAACGTTGTGTATGAAAGGCGAATATTGGAGCGTCTCGCTCCCATGCAAACTTTTATACTTCGCAATAAAAAAAAAAAAAAAAAAAAAAAAAAAAAAAAGAAGAGAAGCTTTAATTGAAATATGATTGCTTTATTTGTAAGGCGATGACTAATCACTCCTGAATTTTTTTTTATCCCTAAGCAGTTACATAAATAAAATTCTTCAAATTATCAACCTGGTTTTTCAGTTAACCTTTCAGTTTAATAATGTGTCGTGACCAACCTTGCGAAAAAGGAGGCGCTGAATATATAAAATTCAGTATTGTGCTGGAGAAAAAAAAAAAAACCAACAACGAGGTATTTTCTGCGCGTGAAGAGCATATTGGATTTTTTGAACTGAAATCACTTACACTTTATGACTAAGAATCTTATGATAGTTTACAACTGATTCACTTCCCGTTGAAGAGACGACGAGAAAGTATAGAAAGTGTATGTGAGAGAAAGACTGATTTGTAAAATTCAGTGTTCAAAACCAAACCTGTCATGTTCCACCATCAGAAAAAAAAGTTGGATAAATACCATTCTCCTCGGGAAAGGTATTAATCCATCTCTTCACCCTCCAGCTATGGGTTAAATAGCAAAAGATTGGGTTTTATAGCTTTGGTTGGTAACCAGTCTACCGCAGAAAAGTAATGGCAACTTACTCTGGGAAAATCCGCCCAGTCAGTCATAGATCGCCCAAGCGTGTCTCACGTATGGCGCTTAACTGACTGACTGACCTATAAACTGTTGTGTCCTCCGCATAGATATTCACTAAAAGATCAGTCTGTATTCAGATCGTTAATATAGAGCAGGAAGATTGTAGAACCGAGGAACGAACCACGAGTAATGCCGGCTTTGATCTCATTTGGCTTTCGATGAGTGGTCGTTAACAACGACCATCAGGGACCAACTTGTTAGGTTGGAGTCTTAGTAATTGAGAAAAGCCCCATAGCTGGAGGGTTTACATAGCAACTATCGATGACACCTTGTCAAAAGCCTTTGATAGGTCTACGGCGTTGACCCTTTGTAGTGAACCTCCTTCATTCACTTTGTATTTTATTGGTTAATTCGAGCATATTCTTGTGATAAACCGCTGCTTTGTGGAAACAGCTATCAAGAGGACATATCGGCGATCATTACAAACTTAAATCAATTCTAGGTTTAACTGTTATCGTCTAACTTTTTTTATTTATTTAATTCTTTCACGCAAAGCAAGCGAGACTGCCACTAGTGCGCAGGTAGGTACTGCGAGAGAAAAGACTGGCTATTGAAGAAGGGATAAAAGATGAATGCAGTTCAAAAAGATAGATGAAAATCTAGTAGCACTCATAAATTCACGTGGACGAAGCATCAAGGGAAATAAATAAATAAATCAAATAAAAAGTAAAAATAAAAATAAGAAGCTTATAAAAATATTTGTAGAAAAGACAGAGGGAAGCCACGTCACGTCGGTGAGAAAGTGACTGAAGCCGAAATGCCAAGTCAAAACCGATTACATTGCAAATCCTTTAGATTTTGTCGAGAACCTAGAAATAAATAGTAAGAGCAACCAGCTGTTTATAATGCAGTACATCCTCATTTAACTAAATAACAAACATATGTTCATTTATTTTTGCAATAATCGTTCCAGCTCTCCTATTATCGTCTTGATATTGACTTCCTTGATTAATTTTAACTTATCAAGAAGATACTTAGAGAACAACAGATTATTAAATGAAAAATCGGAGAGCCGAGTTCGAATTCCAGTTGAATTTGTTGCATTCACTTACGCACAAATAAATTTGAAAAGAGTATTCACTCATCGTTTCTCCTAGCTATAGATTTGATAGCAGAATAAATTATGTTCTATAGCCCTGATTGGCAACCAGTCTACTGCAGAAAGAAATAGCAACCTATTGCGGGAAGATGTTCTGCCTAGTCAATCATGGACCGAAAGAGACAATCGCCCAAACGTGTATCACGTATGGAACATAACTGACCAGGGAAGGCGCCGTAGTTCTTGTTAATCCAAATACTTCCGATCTCCTCCGAGATCATATTCAGGATTGAATTGCGAAGACAAAAATATGAAGATATATTTTCATAAACTGCACCTCTACTCTGTAACATTACCTCGGGTGGCTCTTGAGCTACGTTCAACATTGTAAAAAAATGGTTTGGTTAGGTTGGTTGAGATATCAACACATACTGAATTATATAGTGTCGGATACAAATTTTATTGGACAAAGTTACAAGCGATAAATAGATATATACAACAACCTTGGTCGGGTTTTACATCAGAGTCAAAAAGCTAGCTTTGTTTACAACAGAGTCAAGAATCCAGTCATATGTCAAGTTTACAACAGAATCAAAAACTAAATTATAGAGGGGAAAAAGTCAGTGAATTCAGATATGATTACTACCAGGATGTCTCACGAGGATAGGAACAAAATATAAGTTTCAGATTGTTCAAGCAAGAGATACAAATTCCTAAAATATTCGACACAAATTACACACATCTTTGCAAAGCTTTAAGCATGAGACTCTTGGCTTCCAAGATAATTAATTACAAATTTAAAGAAAATAAGTTGCAATCTTTTGTTCAAATTATATGTATAGGTAATTTAGAAGTGGGTACATTTTTATTTTATATTATAGAAAAGGAGAGAAGGCCAGTTTTTCTGATAGCCAACGACATCACTAGATTTAGATAACAGTTTCAAAGCAATCACTCCCTGTTCAAAAGTAAGGGAAAATAAATAGAATGCATAAATAACACTTTCAGGATCAAGTGACACTCGGTCTGAAAGTAAGGAATTCCAGTCGTCGGTTTACATATTCATTTCGCATTCTAGATAAGGGTAAAGTCAGAGTCACAATTAGAATAAAAAGAAATGAGTGAATGGTGGGAGAGAGTTCATGCTGACCAAAGGAAAGATCTGATCCATTAGTCTGTCGTGAAAGAAAAAGACAGAAGTAGAAGCAAAGATATGCCAATTTTTTCACTTGGTGTTGGGCGAGTCTTTGAATATCGGAATTTCTCACTAAGGCGAGATCTCGAAAAAGACACATGATAATAGGCAGTTGACCATCGGCAAGAAATAATGATGTTGAATTTATCTCAAAAATTAACTTTTCAACAGCAGTAAGCAATAGCAACCTACTGCGGGATAATCTTCTGCCCAGTCAGTCATATCTCTTTCGAGACATGATCATCCAAGAATGTATCACGTATATCACTTAACTGATATGTAAACAAGCGGTTTGCTGCTAATATATGTTTGATTATCCTAACGTCTTTTCCTAAAATGTTAAGATTGTCGAGCATATCTATCAAGTCTTTGTGGCGTACTTTGTCAAACAACTTTGTGTAGTCTATAAGGCACATACAGTCCTTCTGTATAAGGTCCTTCTGCATTTCTCGTTCCGGTATCTTTAACGAAGCCACATTATCTTATCTCTGGGCTGATTCTGCTGCGCGCTCTGTTCACCAGAATCTGGATGATGAGTTTTGTTATGTGGCTCATTAAGCTGATTGTTCGATGAAGTTCACATTCCTTTGCAGTTGACTTCTTAGGTAGCGTTATGAAAATTATTCTTCATAGGTCCTCCGGTATATTACCGCTGTTGCAGATTTCGTTTATTATTTCTGTGAGCCTGTCTCAGCGAAAGCCGTCTAAGGATGTCAGCATCTCTATTATAATCCCGTCAAGTTCTGTTGCTTGATTCCACCTCGGTTTTTAACATTTCTGGTCCATCCATATTTTGGTGTATTGTTGGTTGCTCTCTCTTGTCGTGGAAGAGATCACCAGTATACTCATCCCATCCTGAAGTATTTTTCTTTTGTTATTATGAGTGTTCGGTCCTTTGCTTTCATACATCCTGTAGCTGAGCAGGTCTGTTGTCTTTGTCTTGGCAGTTCCTTTATATATTTTACCAAAATCTAGTAACACGTTTAAATTCTCGCATACAAAAGTGGAGAGCTAATTAGAACAACTACCTTGAAAATATTTATAGAAAAGACTGAGGTAAGCTACGACACGGCAGTGAAAAATGGAATGAAGTTGAGATACCAGGTTAGGACCGATAATATTACAGATCTCGACAAAATTCAAAGGATCTATAATTATTGATATTATATAATATAAAAATTAAAATTTTCTTATATCAGATGACCATTTTTTTTTAAAGTCATATCGCTCCAAGCAAGGTATTTTACTGCCACTGTTTTGCAAGTGGTTAAATAGAAGGAAAGTTATGAGAAAGAGTGACAGGTTATAGGGAATGTCAAGACGTGGGCAAGAGAAGGATGAGAATACTGATGAGAGTGGAGTGGACAGAGAGAGGAGCATGAGAGAGAGGATGCAGGTTAGTGAGATAGGAGATGACTATTGGCTTTACATTTTAATTCTTGGAGATTATAGCTGTCGGGAAAACAAATAAATGGAAGGGAATTCCACGGGCGGAAAGTGTGAGAAAAGAAGCTACCGAAGTAGACTTTGCGTTTACAATTTATTGGTTTCACAGTAAAAGGGTGGGACCAAGTTGCTAATCTTGTGGCTCGAGTAAATTTATATATAGGAGGCACCGGTGAGATATATTCATCGGAGCAGAAGCCGTGAAAGTACTGTAGAAGAGACACAGAGAAGCCACATTGCGCCGGTGAGAAAGTGACTGTATTTCGACAGCTAATTTTAACAAGAAAAAAAAACAAAAAAACAAAAACAAAAAAAAAACAACAGCAATAAGGGTAAGGAAGAAGGAAAAACGAAAAAGAGTAGATCATTGCTATCTAAATCTGTTACATCGTCCACTTTGGTGACAGGAACGAAAAGAGATACAATAAAGTAAATTAAAAAATAGAGAAGAAATAGGTTGGACGAAATAACAGCTTTACAAGGCCACTCTTAAAGGGTCACAATGTCAATACCAAAATAAATTATATATATATATATATATATATATATACACGCGCGCGCGCTTGGGCGATCATGTCTCGAAAAAAGACATGACTGACTGGGCAGAAGATTGACATTACTTTCTGTTGTAGACTGGTGGCCTATATATATATATATATATATATATATATATATAATCTTTAGCCGAGTTGAATGACCTTTTTCCGTTCCGCCTAAACATCCTCCAAATATCTTCCTCGCTAGACTCACCTCTTATTTTCCAGTGAATATTGTGTGAAACTAGTACTAAGTTGAACCCGTTCTAGTTCCGATATATTATAGTTGTCACTTTATTCCTGTGTTTTTGCTGAATATAGTTGTGTGTTATAATAAATTTCCTTTCTGTATAAAATTATCTTGCGTTATAGTTTAATTCACTCCCTTCAGCATTATTCCAACTAAAATTGTATTTTTATGTGTTGGTGACCCAAACGGATTCGTAACAGATGAATTAATACTTTTCTTAAGGGTATTTTTTTGTTTATGTGAATGTATCAAAGTCAACTAGAATTTGAACTCGGTTCTCCGATTTCTCGTTCAGAGCTGATATCCACTGCACCACAACACACATCTACTCTATAATTACTTATAATGAAAAATCAAAGCAGAATCAGAAAAACAAAATCGGTAATTTGCTACAGCATTTTTTACTGTTTTTAATCAGAATGACTTTAATAAATTTCTGAACTGCTGATTAATTACTGTCTTTATTGTTATTCTAAGTAACTTCATTGTCACCCTGTGTGTGCGTGTATTATATATATTAACTGCAAAACTTTAATTTAAAATTACTGCGTGTGACGCGTTTCATCTTTTAAGACGCCATCAGACAAAAGGGATGTTTACATTGATGTGATTTACACACTCCCATGGAGGAGGACACTCGTAACCCTATTTTCTGATGACTAGTATTAGTTTCTTTTATTGATTTAAAAGAAATTTCTCTAAAATTGAATAGAATGAGAAAAATACATTTACTTTTGTTCGGGAAAAGTAAACGAATTGATTGAATCTGTGAAGGTTGACCGTAGACATAATATCGTCGTCTTGTTTTGACGATTGCATGGCCCCGGGTCATATTGGAATGTGAGAATTTCCTGTCTGATCAGTTATGGGTATGGATAAGCAAGCAATAAAGAGAGGAAATCTTTTCCTCTCAGCGGTGAAGGGCCGAAGACTCAGTCGAAATGGATAACTGATATTTTCCATTCGAGCTGCTAAGAGAGAGAAAGGGAAATTGAGTTCCCCGTAGCTAACTTTACCACTCCGGTTTTGTGCCTTTTCTATAAAATCGAGGTAGAAAACGAAATTAGCAGAATTGGGCCTGTGATTTTGCAGAAGACAGTCTGAAATCAGCAAGCTGCAAGCCGACAGAACAAGTTACCATAATCAAAAACATTACTGCTACGATTGGTTGTGCGATACTAAAATACCAGCCAGCTGATTTGTGAGTCACCTAGATTTGAATTGGATATAAATATATATAAATCTGTACCAGTGTCGTTGTGTTGTACTGGTTATATTCCAGTCGTTGGCTACCGGGCACTATATACAGCCCACTCGCGAGTATGGAATGACCTAACCAATTGATAACAGGCAGTCCTACTTTAGCCGGTCCCAGATGAAACAAACACAGCGGATTGGTCATGGTTTAGGAAGGGTTGGTTCGTATGCGCCCGGGGATCGTTTTATACACTGAAATTTAAAATATTTGTTTTTTTTTTTCTTTTGAAATATGAGTTTGGGCATATAGTCTGGTCAGTTCATGCAATCACGCCATCAAGATGGAAAACTCATCGGAACAATTGCTATGAACGTTTTTATTCAAATTTATCGCAGCTGTGGATAATAGCTTAGAGGTTTCAAAGCGTTGGTTCGTGAATTTGCTAACACAGTAATTGTTAGTTCAATCCAAAGACCCGGTAGTCTTCAACTGAACTCACTGGAAATAGGTTGGAAGAGAACAATATTTGAATAAAAGGCTCAAGTTCGAAATTCTCTGAAAGTTAACAGGGATATATAAAAACTTATTTACATTTGAACAAACATCTTTAGTAATATCAAAGCCATTCTTCCGTCATCTTCAAGGAATTCTAGACTTAACGCTATATTTAATCTGCCAGGGTAGATTGGATCTCGCTCTGCTGACCATGCCCAGGGATATCTCATTTTGTTCTATTTTAGCAAAGCTCGGTTATTGCTAGCCTCGTTTCCACTAAGCTTGAATCATTGCTACTTGGCACACCAAATTCATGAGCCAACGCTTTAATCCTATCGGTCGGAGGTTACAATGGCAGACACATGATAACAAAGATGAGGATTTGACTGATTGTAAATAATTATAATTCTTCATCCTCAACATGATAATAACAAAGATGATGACATTAGCCAGACCGTAAATTATGTAATAATCCCTCCACACAGGAAGCTAAAACGTTTTGATACCAAAAATTAGTAAAAGAAAAAAAGTCTTATTGTAAATAATGATTCCTCGTACCAGAAAGCTGAAACGTTGTGATATTAACAAAGTTGAAGATATTAGTTATTAGTCTGAACGTAAATAATGACAAGTCCTTATACCCAGAAAGCCGAAACGTCATGTCAACAACAAAGACGATTACATAGCCGTATGTAGATCATTGCAGTTTAGTTTAACAACCTTAACCTGAATCAGCTTAAAGCATTGTCATCGAAAACACCAGTAATTAACAAAAATGTTGTTAAAATATTTGCAATAACAGAATTTTGTTAAGCCTCATAACTAATATCTATATATATCTAATTTTGTTAAGACTAATAATATTTATTTTTCAGAGAGAGTGAAAAGTAGCAACCATTTATTTTACCAATAAAAAGCTTGTTGACGATTACCGTCAACAAACTTTTTATTGGTAAAATAAATGGTTACTACATTTCATTCTCTCAGAGAGAAAGAGAGAGAGAGAGAGAGAGAGAGAGAGAGAGAAAGAGAGAGAAAGAGAGAGAAAGAGAGAGAAAAGGAATGAATCAAGTTATTCTATTTTTGGTGAGAAGACAGCCAAGGTCGAATGACCACTTATCACAGAGTGAGCCTGCATTATTAGTTGGGTTTATCAACTATTTTCTGATCTCAACATTTGTCGTCTGATTGCTTGAAAATCCAAGTATTTGATTAAACAATAGTTTGACCCACTTGATGATTTGCTTGCTTTTTCCGCTTGTGCAATCGAAATAATCTGTTGGGTGTCTTTACGAGTTATCTTTCAAGCAACAGAAAAAATGAAGAGACAGACATTTCAGTAGATGCTATAGTGTGTGTATATAAAATACAAGAAAATAATTTAAGGTTAGGGATGAAGGAGAAAAATACTATTTACTACTTTAAATGTTAGTCTTGAATAAATGTTTAATCGTCTAGTTTTTTTTATTACATGTTCATTTGAGTGAAGTGTATTTTATGAAGACAGTGTAAATTATTGTCATACTTGTACATCTTTTTCGGCTCAGCGGTTAAAAAAAAACGGAAAAAATTGTAAAGGATTCATTTCTAGTTTATAGAAGAATTGTTTTTTTCTATTTTGTGGCCAACGAGAGCCGTGATCTTGTGAAAACTTGAAATCTTCTGTGAGCCACTCTCTCTAAATACCAGGCCATTTGAAAAAAAAAAAAAAACCCAAAAAAACAAAAAACGACATTTTGACAGCAAGGGAACAAGACAAATTAACATCAAAGAGCAGAAGGCATTTGACATCAAAAAGAGAGCCCCAAGAAGGCACCAGTTACCAGCCAGCTGCAATGAGATTAAAGAATTTAAAGTTCAAGTGAAAATTCTGCTGTTGAACAACAAAGACCGAAAATAACACTAAGAAACTTTCCCAAGCACTGTGTGGATTTAAAATGAACGTTTAAAAAATTATTACATGTTCTAGGGATGCTCGTGGAGTACGTAAATTCGCCAGAAAAGTGGTCGCACCTTTGTTTTTCTGCTTTCTGGAATTGTTTTACCTTTTTGTTATTGAATCCTTGTCTTTCACAAACAGTATTTTTTCCCCATTTGCCGATGTTAATCTTTTTATCCGAAATTGATATCCTGCCTTAACAGGCACACAAAAGGAAATCTTTGTGCAAACTTTGTATTTGGAAATTTTTTGTACTTGTGTGATAAATGTTTTTCCTTTGAAATTTTACGCAGTGGCTGACTTGTTTGTAATTTGCGCCTATATGACTTGCTATTTCTAGTAACTAGATTGTTGTGCTTGACTTAGATTTAGTAGAGAGTAACATGTTTATAAAACCGCCACAGGTTGTCGGAATCATATCGTATTTCTAAAATATATTTGACAGGGTCAGTAGATTTCAAGTCTCGCTATTAATAATAATAATCTTCTAAATAAATAAACGGCAATGTGTGTCTGTCCGTCCTCTAAATCAGGCTACACTTACTCTACATGGACATACTGAAATCAGAATGATCTCGGCTCTTCAACATCTAGCATTTAGGTCTAAATGAAGAGATAATATTAATATTGAAAAAAAAAAAATTGGGATTTTAAAAGCTTTTAATTGATATTAATTTTAATGTAACACAAATACTTTGTAAATGTTTTTGGTTTAAATTCATTTTGAAATATCTCAAAACTTAATGAATTGTGAACATGAATTTTATTTCTTCAAAATGCCAAAGAATCAGAGTTAAAGTGTGATCTGAATTAGAGTTTGGGCCGGAATTGGATTTATAACCCAAAATTCTAAGCTGAACCTAAGGTTCCTTTAGTTTTGGGCTGAAGGACCAATTAGCTCTGAACAGGAGCGGGCTTGTCATCACCGATCGCGGCTTTTAAGATAATAGAAGTTAACATGAAATAGGATGTAGCGATACATTTTTATTGGCTCATTAGAATCAACAGCTTTTGAGGCGAGATTTCCTGGTAAAAAGAAAAAATCTTTTTCTCCAAAATTCTTCAGTGAGAATATTTCACTTGATAATGGCCCTTCAAATGGCTTGTATCAGAAGTTTGTCTCACTCACTTCACCCTCTCCGTCACTGACAAGTATTCAGCAAAAATTTAGCTACTCGGGACAACATAAGTAGCCAGTACAGACAATATGTATTGTGCTATTTATTACGACAAGAAAATATTTTTCCTGCTGAAAAGACAACTGATTTGACTTTCAGTAAAAAGCAGAAACTGCAATAATTTTTTTGAGATTTCCTGTGTCTGAAGCCTCACATGGCCAGTATGTCAATGATTTGGACTAATATCTACCTTTGTTTTGACTGTAATCTTTTGACTAAAGTTTTGAGAAGCACTTCCGTAATTCAAGGAATCATTGGTTTAGCGTGAAACTTTTTCGTAACTGGAATTATTGATACACGTGAGGAAAGTAAGAGTACACCGGTAGAAACCTAATATTCACAAGCACAAATAAAAATACGCATTAGTAAACTTACTAAGTATCATCAGCTGTGAAAAAGCAAAGATTTTAGCACCACTTAAAAATATGTAGGCATTTATTTTTAATTATTTCATTGCAAGTAAAAGAAGCCATTGAAACGCATCGATGGTCACTAAGAACGAAAGCAAATGAGGAACGCTAGCGAGGGGAAAAGGATCCTCTCTATTACAATAAACACAGTTTTGTGTATGTGGATATATATATATATATATATATATATATATATATATATATATATTTATGCCCACACACATTTTGTCACGATCATGGTGAGACAATAGCGAGACAGAGTCGGCTTAGTTATTAAATTTTGCTACTAGTTATAAAATATTCTTTTTCTTATTAACGTTTCCAGATGTTATGTAGAAGTTTTCTTTTCGTTTCCATGATTGGAGTAGATAGACTAAACTATCGCCCGGTTCACACTCCACCCACATCTATTGAACAGGTGAAGAGGCTCATCCCTTGTTTCCTGTTTAGGATGTGGTTTCCGGCTTTCTCTTTTCCATTCTTTTTACTCTTACGTAGCCCCCTGCGCATCAGTGGCGTTATCGCCTTGCTTGGGGTGATATGATTAAAAAAAAAAAATTCCTTCCAAAACCTCGTTGTTACTCACACAGCTGCAGAGAGATTAAAAAATTTAGAAGTTCAAGTGAAACTTCTGCTGTTGAACAACAAAGAACGAAAATAGTACTAAGAAACTTTCCCAAGCACTGTGTGGATTTAAAATGGACGTTCAAAAATTACTATATGTTCCAGGGATGCTCGTGGAGCAAATACATTCTCCAGAAAGGTGGTAGAATCTTTGTTTTTCTGTTTTCTGGAATTGTTTTACCTTTTTGAATCCTTGTTTTTCACAAACTGTCCATGGTATTCTCAGCATTCTTTTGTAGAACCACATTTCTGTTGCCTTGAGTCTTCTTCATCTTTGAGGAAATTGTCTAACATTCACTACCATATAGGATAACAGTCCAATATTCGTTGCATTGTTTCCAACGAAATGTTTCTATCTCTCAATACTCTACTCAACTTTTGGAATACGTCCTTGGTCATAACAAGACGCCTTCGGATCTTGGTGTCATACTTTCACCTAATTTTAAAAATTTCACACAGTAAATGTTCGAAAGCCACTCAAGGCAGAGAGTTGCAGTAAAACTGGTGACGAAAAACGATGTACATAAGAGATTATGAAGAAAAGAAGAAAAATCAATTCTTGAGAAAAAAAATCTAAGAATTTTTTTTTTTTTACACATTCGAAACGAGAAAATGAAGATTATAGAAAAGTTAAAAATGATTCGAAAATACTGGATAATTTAGGTTTAATCTAATTCCGGAAGTTAAAACTTTCTTGGAATCGATAAAGAAAAAAAAAAGTATCACGTTAAAAGTATTTACACTGCGCCTCCTCGGCCTGACATTCTCAGCCGACCTCAAGTAGAACGACTACATCGAATCAATAGCTAAATCTACTGCTAGGAGGGTCGGGTCACTGTGTCAGGCCAGGAGGTTTTTCCCGTCAGAATCCATCTTGCATATATACAAATATACCATTTGTTTGCGCATTGAATACATTGCTATACATGGTCCGGCGCCCCTGCTATTCATCTCGGGGTTCTCAACAACATTCAAAGAAAGATTTGCAATGTAATCGATCCAGGTTTAATAGCTAGACACCAGTCACTTTCTCACTGACGAGATGTGGCTCTTTCTTTTCTACAAATATTTTCATGGCTTCTTCGCGGGCGAGCTGATCATGTCCCCTCTAAATTAATTTACTCGAGCTACTAAATTGGCGACTAGGTTCCATTCTTTTCCATTCAAATGTAGCAACCATTTCTATTCTACCAGTTTCTTTTCTCGCATCTCCCGCCTGTGGAACTCCCTTGCGTATACTTGCTTCCCTGATAGCTACAATCTTCATCTTTTCTGAAGTAATGTGTATTTAATACTACAAGAGTGACTGAACTCAATTAAGTCTAGTTGTGTTGACTGACGGCTTTAGCGGTTTCGGTATTTACTCAAGCCTTCCCACATGCACAGGGCTGAATTTTACGTGAGGTATTTCCAAACGCGTACACTCGGGCAAAAATTCCACGTAGGCCCAGCATAAGCGGGGTCTGGTTCCTGTTCCCCCACCTAAAGTAATAGTACCCTTCGGCATAGCCTCGTCCGGGTTCCTCTCCGCCTGGAGGCAGAGAGTTCGACAAGGATAGACGGTATTTGAGGTCTCGGTATTTATGGGCTTCCCCACTGAGGCTGAATGCGGCACAAGGCCATTTTTATTTTAGGATATCCGGGCGGAAAAGCTCGGCCATAAATATATCGTTTACCCTGCATAAAACAGAGTCGGGCATCTGTCTATTCCCCACCCGCCTGAATTCCTCTTCGCCAGGAGGCAGAGAGTATCTGACGAGGTTAGATAGCGTTTGCTGTCTCTGTTAGTCGCACGTTCCATTCTCAAATTTATACACGGGCGGGATTGTCCCCCTTAGTAGCTCGGGACTTAACATTTTCATAGTGTGAACATGAAAGGGCGACTAGCGGCGGCTCTGGAAAAAAGAGAGTTCGTTTGTGTCTGGCGTGCAGAGCAGTAATCTGTTCCAAAGAAAGAAAATAATAATAATACTCACCGCTGTCTTAATAATCCACCTTCAGCTCATTCTAAAGGAAAAAAGAGAGGAGGCCCTCGAGTGGAATTTTTATAGACTGAGGAAATGGATTATGGGTAGAGAAATGGATTATAAAACTGACCGACCAAGTTCACTCCAAAATGAGTGGCGTCAATTTCTTGGCGAGAAGCTGACGCAGAGAGACGCAGTGAAAAGGTGGAAGGAGGAAAGTGGAGTAGGAAGAGGAAGAGGCGTAGCAAGAAGCCAGCTGGGAGAGCGTTGAATTGAAATCCAACGGTCTGCGGTTCGATCCCTGGTTCTGCACTCACTAGAAGAAAGTGTGCAACAAGCTATTTCGGCGTAATGGGGGACAGGTTCGACCTGAAATTGATTCCAGAGTTCAGTGGCTCGACCCCAGTACTTGACTGGGTGGAAAAAGTGGAACTGCATTGTCTCTTGTCTGGTGTCAAAAACATTGAACATGTGATTCCTCTGCGTTTGTCCGGTGGGGCTTTCGCTGTGTATCAACAGCTCAGTGCTGAGGAAAAACAGAATTATGAGAGGATCAAGGCAGCCCTATACAAAGCGTTTGCTATCGACCCCGCCACTGCCTGGGAGCAATTTGAGGCAAGACAATTACATCCTGGCGAAACTGTGGACGTATATTTGGCCGAGCTGACGAAGTTGACGGTGTTGTTCGGTGGGCTGCCCGAGCGGGCCTTGGCATATAAATTTCTGCCGGGGCTCCCAACCGGAGAAAAACAGCTCCTGCGGGCGAGCTCAAACATAACCTCGTTGCCCCTTAATGACCTGGTGGACCGAGCCAGAACCGTGATGAAGGATAATTCCGAGCTGAGAGATCCGATAATCGCCGCTGCACAATCCACACCGAGTGATGATAAACCGTCTCAGGGCCTTAGCCCGCGTGGTGGGGTCGTGTGTTATAGGTGCGATGGCCAGGGCCACATTGCAAGGAACTGCAGACGGCGACCGACAGCTGTTCGCTGCTACCGGTGATGAAACCGGACATATGGCCCGGGATTGTGCGGGAAACGGGGCCGGGGACAAGGTGCCGGCGTCGACCTTTCCCCAAAGCAGAAATTAGAGGCGCTTCCGATCATTCAGGTCTATGTCAACGAGACATTGTGCTCAGCACTCCTCGACTCCGGGTGCTCCCGCACCATAGTGTTCGTAGACCTCTGCCACACATGGAAGGAGAAGGGTGTCAGGGTAACCACCATCAGTGGAGAATCGCGGACATGTTGCGGGGTGGGTGCGATAAACATCCGTACAAGAACAGGAAACTCGGCCAACGTCGAGGCGCTAGTAGCGCTCAAAAAACCACTGAACTTTGACCTGCTTCTAGGCTATGATGCCATCAGAGACCTAGGTGGTGTTCACATAACGCAGACGGGGGAAGTGCAGTTTCAAGAGAGGACCCCAGTGTGCGCAGCGCTGAGGATCGACCAGCCAGACTTTAGTGTCGAATTTGACCAGCACCAGAAGGCTTGGACCGCCTCATGGAAGTGGTCGGGAAATCAGGAGCCAGCAAAATTGCGGAACGAAGTAGCCGAGTACCATGTGCCCGACCAAATAAGGCCTGCATACGAAGAGGAGCTTCGTGAATGGATCAAGGATGGCTGGTTAATTCCTTACCCCTATGAGAAACTTGGACCTCCCAAAGGTTTGATCCCGCTGATGGCGGTTACTCAGCACAACAAAACAAAAGTGAGGCCAGTGATGGACTACCGCGAACTAAATGCGCATGTTGATGCATTTACGGCAGATGCTGAGGTTTGCGCCAGCAAGCTACGAGAATGGCGCCAGCAGGGTTCCAATGTGTCCCTGCTGGATCTAAGAAAAGCGTATCTGCAGGTCCGGGTCAGCGAAACGATGTGGCCGTTTCAGACGGTGGTGTTTGCCGGCAGAAGGTACTGCCTTACCAGACTGGGCTTCGGGCTGAACGTGGCACCCCAAATAATGGAGACCATAGTCAACGCTGTGTTGTCACAGCAAGAAACAATGAAAGAGGGGACATCGACGTACCTTGATGACATATACGTGAACGAAGACGTTGTATCATCATCACGCGTAAGGACCAAACTGGCCGAGTTTGGCCTGATTTGCAAGGACCCGGAACATTTGGAGGATGGCGCCCGTGTCTTGGGCCTGAAAGTTCAAAAGGAGCGGGGGACCTTGAAGTGGGGGCGCGGAACTGCAGTTCCTGAAGTACCCGAAGTCTTCACGAGACGAGTGGTCTTCTCCCTGTGTGGAAAACTTGTGGGGTACCTACCAGTGTGTGGATGGACTCGTGTAGCAACAGGCACCATAAAAAGGAGGGCAAGCGCAGTCACCAAAGACTGGGATGATGAAACGACGGACGATCTGTTGGTTCGCATGGTGAAGGAGACCATCGCAAGGGTAAAGCAGGATGACCCCGCAAAGGGAGACTGGTGTGTGCAGGGAGACGAATTGAGCGTGTGGGTGGATGCGAGCTCTGTGGCGATTGGTGTGCTGCTTGAGGAGAACGGAGCTGCGATTGAGGACGCCTGCTGGCTGCGACCGACGAATGACGCTGCTCACATCAACCTGGCAGAGCTCGATGCGGTGACGAAAGGCATTAACCTGGCACTCCAGTGGAAAGTCAAGAAATTACACATACACACAGATTCGCTGTGCGTGTACCACTGGATATCAAACACACTGACAGGTAAGGCCAGGGTGCGCACCAAGGCGGCCAGCGAGATGCTGATCAGACGGAGGTTGGAGACCATAAGAAAGCTAGTAACAGAGTACAATCTGTCTGTGGATGTGGTACTTGTCACCTCAAACTGCAACCTCGCTGATAGGCTCACTCGGGTGCCTCAGAGATGGATTGATGCCGTGAAGAAAGAAGCTGGGCCAGTACCGTTACTATGTGCTGCCTCTGTGGAGGCGGCAGACAAAATCAGGGAAATACACCACATCAGTGGGCACCCCGGAGTGAGACGGACATGCTATTTTGTACAATTGACCAATCCGTCAGTGTCAAAAAGTGCAGTGAGAGCGGTGGTCAAGGAATGCCAAACATGCCAGTCAATCGACCCCGCCCCAGCGAGATGGCGGAGGGGTCGGCTGGGAACAGACATGACTTGGAGCCGACTGGGTATGGACATAACCCATTATGGCAGCCAGCACTTCCTCACACTGATAGATTGCGGACCGACGAGGTTTGCGATCTGGCGCCCGTTGGCACGCCAGGACTCCTCCAGTGTCATCCGTGAATTGGAATCCATATTTTACGAAAGGGGGCCGCCTGAAGAGATCCTCACGGACAACGATACTGCCTTCTGCAGCGTAGAATTTAGGCGTTTTGTAGACGAGTGGGGGATCAGGCTCAGACACCGATGTGCATATGTGCCGAGTGGCAACGGCATAGCAGAGCGGTGCCACCGAAGCGTGAAGAGGACCGCGGCCAGGAAGGCGTGCACTATTGCAGAAGCGGTCTATAGATATAATGCAACACCGAGGGATGCTGTGACTGCTGTGAGCGCACCCGCCAATGCGATCCATCGCTACCGAGTGCGCATCAAGGGCATTGACGCGCGTCTGCCTGATCGGCGGGGAACAAGAGGGCCGTATGAATTAGGGGACACCGTCTGGGTGAAGCCTCCCAATAGCCGGTGCACCACCAGTTTTCGAAGGGGACGAATCACCGGCATCGTCAGTGAGCAGGCCGTGCTGGTTGATGGTACTCCACGCCATGTGAGGGACATTCGGCCCGCCCTGAATACGAATTCGTTGACAAGTAGCGGCAGTGGTGAATCATCCAATGACGAACTGTGGATTCGACCTACGCCCCGCGAGTCTGATGGTCCGACTGCGAACCCCGACGCTGTTGCCGATAATTCCGATGCCACTTCTGAGAGCTCAGATGAAGAAATCCAGACAATCCCCCTTCGTAGGAGTGCCCGCAACAAGCGGCCACGTCCGCCTTGCCACATGTGTGGTCTTGAGACCAGGGGGGAGTGTGAACATGAAAGGGCGACTAGCGGCGGCTCTGGAAAAAAGAGAGTTCGTTTGTGTCTGGCGTGCAGAGCAGTAATCTGTTCCAAAGAAAGAAAATAATAATAATACTCACCGCTGTCTTAATAATCCACCTTCAGCTCATTCTAAAGGAAAAAAGAGAGGAGGCCCTCGAGTGGAATTTTTATAGACTGAGGAAATGGATTATGGGTAGAGAAATGGATTATAAAACTGACCGACCAAGTTCACTCCAAAATGAGTGGCGTCAATTTCTTGGCGAGAAGCTGACGCAGAGAGACGCAGTGAAAAGGTGGAAGGAGGAAAGTGGAGTAGGAAGAGGAAGAGGCGTAGCAAGAAGCCAGCTGGGAGAGCGTTGAATTGAAATCCAACGGTCTGCGGTTCGATCCCTGGTTCTGCACTCACTAGAAGAAAGTGTGCAACACATAGTTATTTATAAAATGATAAATAATTATTGCATTATGGTTGGTTTACATATGATAATTTTGTAATTTTTTCAAGAATATTTTTGAATAAAAAAATTATTTTAAAGTTTATTTCTTTATAAAATGGTAAATAATAAATATATCGCATTTGATTCACATTTTTATAATCTTGTAAGTAAACATTGTAGAATCCGTCAAAAGTGTATAGAAGAATAGCGATGTCACAGGAATAACTGACATTTTGACACACGGTTGTTTAGCTGGCGCGTATATTAACTTTGTTTTCTATGTTAAAAATGTAGATGGGGCTTTCTCTTCCCCTCTGAATACAAATGACGAATCAGCAAGTAGTATAAAAACGGCTTTCTAATCAACTACTTGACATTTTTCTGTAATTGATTAAAAGCTTGACGGGAGCTCAAACAAACAGGCGAGCGGAAACCTCCACCGTTGCTGAGTGATAAAAGTTCAGGTCCTAACTTGTTAATCTTGATTGATCCTTTTCTGATCCATGACAAGTCATATTCAGATTTTTTGGGGATCGGTACACGAAAAAGCCACCACCGAAGCAGCACATCACGCAGGGGTTCTGCTAACCAGTTTCTTTATGAATGCTTATTAAACTAATAATTATAATTGGTTAATTCTGCAGACTGTCTAACAGGGTTGACATAAGTGGATTGGGTTGCAATAGCGAGACCTAACTGCATTGACAATCGGTATTTAGTTTTGCTTTTTATTCGAAGGGCTGCTTTGTCTTGTCAACTAACACAACTACCTTATTTACATTAGCCAAAGTCGAACTAACATGCCTATCTTTGTTTTTCTTATCACAATATTTCGGCAGATGTGTTTTTTGGCTTTCATAAGTTTGTCAATCCGAGTAAACTTTAGCAAATTTCGAACAAATACCTTTATTTAATCTAAGAGTGTGGGCTAGATTTTTTCTAGAATTTTTTATTTGAATACTCCAAACATTCGTTAAGAGAATACAAGACAAGATACGAAAATATTTCATGGTGTCATTTTTAAAAAAATCCTTTTTTATACCTTGGAAATTTTGGTTAAAAGAAAATCTTGGTTTCTAGCGGCAATGGGTTACCATACATTTTATAAATGGAAAATTTCAGCGTTTTTAGCAGTGGAAAACACTTGAGTTTCAAATTTTTGCTAGAAGCAAATGATTGTCCGATTTTAATGAAACTTTCAGGACTTATTTACAAATGAATTAATTTTTTTTTTTTTAGAAAGGCTTTTAAAAATATCTCTCTAATCCCCTAATCATTTTAATTTTATGAAATTTTTATTTTGCATCGTTTAATATTTATATTAAATTATAAAGACAAGCCCTCGGAGAATTGTAATAAAAATCGTTTTGGTCAAACAGGACTACCAGTTGCAGAAAATCTATATTATTTAATTAGAAAAGCTTTTAAATGCTTTTATGAATACAATATAAAATGTTCATTTTTAAATTTCTGTATTTGTACTGATTAGGTGATATATTGTTATAAAATTAAGACTATATTTACTAATTATAAAGAGAAAAGATTAGTAAAAATCCTCATATTCTATTATTTTTAAAACAATTTTAACATTTTTTTATATGTATAAACATGACCAGTTTCAGTGGACCATACACGACATTAGAAGGATAACTACAGTAAATTTACAAACAAAAAATATTTAAAATTCAATAAGACATTAGATTACGGAGAATATTTTCTTAAAATTTAAAGATTACTGAGCACTCAATAATTATATATAAAAGGCGCTCACGTTAATTCAGTTACTTTTTTAACGTATAAATCTCTCATAGAACAACATTAAATAGCAATTTGTCAAATGCCGTAAATAAATAGCTACTGTCAAGTTAAGTTAAATTTCTGCAATATTTTCAACTTAAATAATATTTGTTTCAAATCGGATTAATTATACTTTTAAATCAGGTAATATTCCTCAAGGTTTCAGAAAGGTATATTTTATTTTTGGAAGGTTTTTGTAAATGTCTTCTCTCAACAGCCCATTGTAGAAGAGGACAACTCCTGGTGCATACAGTACCACACCCAACCAACTGAGTCTCTCATTGGTTTGATCTGATTCTGTTATACCTTGATCCCCTGATCACAGCACTAACATGGAGGGGGGGCTTTTTCTTCTAGACCTACTTCGAAGGGAAGTTACTGCATCCTTATTCTTGTCACTGTCTCCACTGCGGCAGGAGGCGTGCCGAATATTCGGGAATCTACTTCCATCTCCCATCGTTCGTGGATAAGTCATCAGTGTCGTTTGCGGCAGAGCATTGGTCCCATGCTGGTCAGAGGTCTTTAACATAACGTCATCAATCAGGTTAGATTGTGTATTGATGACCCAAGTGACTTTCCTTGTTGTAAATCGGTTCTGGGGTGGTCTAATCTACCTCACGTCTCTAACTTCGTGCTCTGTCAATGATGTTCGTGCAGATAAACTGTCAATGCCCTTGAGTCTAACCTCATAACTATAAATTGCGTTAGGTGATTATTTAGGTTCGACGTGTCGTCCTTCGGTGTAGCATTGTAGCAGTAAACGGCTTCTTGTCTAAGGCATTGCTTCCGCGCTGCAATCCGATTTATGCGCCCATGGCACCTTTCTATTATGCCGTTTCCGGACGGTATATACGTGCATAGAAAGTAAAGCTGAACACCACATTTCCCTATGAAAGCATTGAACCACCTATTGGTGACTGCAGTATTGTTGTCCGTGAGGATTTCGTATAGCAGGCCCCTCGCAAATAATAATTTCGTCAAAGATGAAGGAAAGACTCGAAGCAACTGAAATGCGGTTTTACAGAAGGGCGCTGATTATACCATGGACCGAACATGTGAGAAACAATAATAATTTGAAGAAGATGAAAAAAATAACAGAAAACAAACTAATACTTAACATTCTGAAAAACAGCTGAAGTTTCTTTGATACGTAATGTGAAAAGAGGGCTTGGAGAATCTGATACTCATTGAACAAATAGGGGAAGGCAACGCATGTAATACTTGATGAGCTTGAGTAAATGTATGGTAGAGCAGGGTTTGGGAGGGTTAAGAGAAAGGTTGTTAAGAGCTACAAGGAATAGATGGAGAAGGCTATGATCTTCTACGTCCTGAAGGGACACTGCACATAGAAGTCATATTGATACCAACTGGTGGTTTAGGTGGCTGGGCAATTTTGGGGCCTAGACTGGGTCTCTCCAACTTTATATGTCTTGTGTTCTATGAATGGCGTTATTATAGGATATTATATGGATTAATGTCATGAAAGTTCTTTCATGTTGTTTGGTTAATTTTGTTTGGCGCATATTAACCACTATGATTTAATTTTATACTTTCATGGGTCTCCAAACAGAGAATAGTGTTGCCCGTAGTCAATCAAGGTCAAGTAATGACTGCGGACATAATGCGTAATATCCACCCAAAGCCTGGATCACATACTGCATATTCCTAATATTCCATCTTGACAACTGTACTTAGGTACGCACCGCTTAATTCGTCTGACGAATTAAGCGGTGCGCTTAACACCAGAGTGACCGCTACGCTGATGTATTAACAAAAATAGGATTACACTGCGATGAAAGACTACTAAAAAAAGAGCTATTTTAGTAAAAGTAAAAATTTTAAAAAATCCATCCAATCCATTGAAAATCAGCTTTAAAATATATTCTAGAATGCAAGTAGAAAGTTGGAAAGCTAAGTTCAAATTCCAACATCCTATAGTGGTTACTTTAAAACTAATGCCCTTGGGAAAAGCAGGAATAACATTTTTCTTCCCAATCCAGATGCATGTTAAATATAGGGTAGACTGGGTTTTCTAGCTTTAGCTGGGTCAGTTCAGGTGAAGAATGGTTTCGAATTTATAGCTGCAGGAGACAACGGGGAACAATGCTACAGAATTTCCAATGATATCATGGTAATTCATTGATAAGAGAAAGCTGTTGAGAGACATCAGCTACATCCTATTAGATATTTTGGATTTTTTAATTTTTAGCCTTTCTGCTGTTTTTTTTTTTAGATTCTGGGACGAAAGGAAAACCGGCAAACCAAATTCAAATTCTAACCTAATCTGTTTTAATTTTCGCACTAATGTCCCTGGGAAAGGTACGAGTACAATTCTTGCCCCTCCCCAAACAAGGTAGATTGAGCTCTTTGGCACTGGATGTCAACCAGTCTAGGAGAAAAAGCTGTCAGCTCAAAACTGGAGAAGTTAATGGTAAATTGATTCACTATCATCTCGACAAAGTCTTAACAGTTCACGGATAAAGAAAAGGAATGTTTCGGGAGAGTAAATTATAAAATCTTTTTCTTCAGTTTCACTGTCACTGCCTTCTTGATGTTTCCCTTAACTACGTCGGAAGAGGAGGAGGAGGAGAGAGAGGTGAGCAGATGTCTACATATTGCTTTCTTTTGTAAAGTTATATTAAGTAGGTTTTCGAACAATGCGATCTCGTGGGGAAACTCGTGTCATCTGATTAAATAAGATCAACTGTCCTAGCCATGACAGGACGGCTGTTCTTAGTGGAAAGAAAAAAATTCTCATAAGACACAGAGCCAATTTATTTATGAATATTCGGAGTTATTTTCGTCATCGCCCAAGGAAGAAAGTTGTCTTGAAATAATCCTGTCTTTCTTATCGTTACAAATATCCGAGTTGAAATATTGATTAGTTTGTTTAAAGGCATATAAACTTATAGGTCATTTCTGGTGCAGTAGATATCGACTCGAAACGAAAAGTCGGAGAGCAGTGTTCGAATTCCAGTTGAATTCACTTACGCGCAAATACACTTGGAAAAGGTATAAATCCGTCGCTTCTCCCTCCAACTACGAGTTAAATAACAAAATAGATTGGGTTCTATAGCCTTGGTTGGCAATTAGTTTACCGCAGAAAGTAATGGCAACCTACTGCAAGAAAATTTTCTGCAAAGTCAGTCATGTCTCTTTCAAGACATAATCGCCCAAGCGTGTATCATGTATGGCACTTAACTGAATACTGATATTTAATTTTCTTGAAAACTTTGAAGCAATAAAAATACTGCAGGTTTTTCTACTTTCACAATTCAATATATGGTAGATGATACCCAGCTTTTACGCCTGTACGTGTTTGTGCGGACATAATTACTAGGAGGCGCCGATATGCGTTTTAAATACATTGAACAATATTTTATGACTTCAACAAAATAGGCAAAGATATGTGTTTTTTAACAGCATATCAATCCTTTATGGGTCATTTAATGCCGAAAATTAATTTTGGGGGAAGCATTGAAGTAATAAAAATATGTTATTCGACTGTCACAATGGACAATGGAATACATGGTAGATGATACACAGCTTTTGTGAATATACATGTTTGTGTGTACGTGATTAGTAGAAGCGGTGATATGTGTGTTTTATGTTGTAGATTTGAATTAATATTTTGATTTAAGAAATTTTAGGATATTTTATAGATTAACATCATTAAATAATTATTTGGTTTTGATTCATGTATTGTCAACAATAACTGAATCAGTACTAAAGATATCTCTTGACAACCATAATCGGGATCGACATATCTGATGAAGACCGCCGAAACGCTGTGATAACAACAACATAGTAAAGAACTTTAGTTGAATTTGATTTGTTTGTTTAACGGTATATCAACTCCTCATGGGTCATTTAATGGCGAAATTTAATTTTCCTGGGAGATTTTAAGTATTTTGCTTTCACAATTGAAAACATGGCAGATGATAATCAGATTTTGTGCATAGTAATGTTTGTGCGGACATGTACATTACTTATCTATTTCCACAGGACTCTGTTTTGATGGTGTGGTGAGGGTTGAAGTAATGACTTGCGCGTTAATTTTTTTTTTTAAATGCAAAAAACTTGCGCATGGTCGTTAACCTCACGCTTTCATGCCTGCCCATCTGGACTCTGTGGCAAGACAAAACGAGGACGGGTGGAAATGGCCCGGTATGCCGTGGATGACCAGCAGTGTCTCACGAGTGACACTGTGCCCTACTCGTGCTCCACAGTGCTTTGATGAGACTACCTTCATATCCGTTGAACTTGTCGAGAGATTTTGCAGTCCTCCAGAACTACAGATAAAATGTATTTACATTGTTCGGACTGTTGTCATGCTTACGTTTCGGACGTTGTACGCTCCGGCCTTCTGAAGGTGGTATTTTAAACAGAGCCCTTTATTTCAGTCACTGGAGTATATATCATTCTATGTGCCATATTGTTATCTTTCTTTAAACACTAAGTTATTTGTTTACCACTGCTGTAGCCAGGTATTGAACTCAACTCTTTAGGTCAAGTCACTGGAACCAACCAACCAACGCCTATATCCACAGGGCTATGTGTCACACCTGAAGAAGACCAGGGCGTTTTTATCAGAAATTATTTTGCCTTAAGAGGCGCACAAAAAGGAAAATTAAGCTTTTTTTTCTTATTTGTACCTGGTTCGTGCGTCGTGGTGCATTGGATATCGGCTCGGAACGAGAAATCGGAGAGCCGAGTTCAAATTCCAGCTGAATTCATTGCATTCACTTACGTGCAAATAACTTTGGGAAAGGTATTAATCCATCTATTCCTTCCAGTTATGGTTTAAATAACAGGACAGATTGGGTTCTATAGCCTTGGTCGGCAACCAGTCTACCGCAGAAAGCAATGGCAACCTACTGCGGGATAATCTCCTGCCCAGTCAATCATGACTCTTTCGAGACATGATCGCCCAAGTGTGTATCACGTATGGCACTTAACTGACTGACTTTTTTGTAATAGGTGTGATAAATGTTTTCCTTATAAAACTTTACACACTGGTTTAGTCTTGTTTTTAATTTGCGCCTATTGCAATTGATAAAAAAAAAAAAAAAATTGGGATGGTGTTGGGACAACAATCTTTTATAGCCGTGGGCGCTGAATCTGAAAATGACCTTATTTTTCTTGGTTAGTTACAGTTTTTACCGCACAGATATACCTCGTTTCTGAAGAAAAAAAAAATCATGTTTTTTTTATATATATATATATTTATTAATTTTGATGGATTTTAATAGATGGAGATATATATATATATATATATATATATATATATATATATATATTGACCGATGTCTCTTCTATTGTTTCAATATACTGATGTAATCGTTCTCCTTGCTCATCACTCACATCGCCGCAATTATCAGGAATTTTTATCTAGAAGGAGATAATATATAAAATGAACCTTAATACTCACATTACTGATGAAGTTTATCAGTTAATTTGAATTTTGGAGATAATATGGAAAAATTCGGTACTTCTATTTAAAAAAAACAAAACTGTTTTTCGTATAAAAATAGGTGGTTGATATAAATTGTTCGGCCTACCTGAAAACTAATGGGTTTCTACGACCTTTATTAACTAAATGTTGTGATCAGTCAAGATCGTACATTCATTTTTTTTTTCCAAAAATGAGCACTTTCAGACCATAAAAAACGGTAGCTAACCATGAAAATTTAAGGTCATTTTTGGAACCAGCTTCCATCAAATTAGCTAAAAAACGTGTTTTGTTTCTTGACACCAAAAATCCTGTTGACCAGTTTTATTAACAGTTGTTAATTCTTAGTTATTAGTTACTAATAAATGTTTGTGTTTTGTACAAGAACTTAAATCTAGCATGGATTAAAATTTTCATACTTCTACCTCGGGTCAGATTGAACCTGGGGACAGCAGCAATTTAGGTGGTTTCGGGCGCCACAAAACTTCTTGTTGCCGGATGAAGTTTACAGTCATGCCCAGGAATTATAGACGAATGAGAGATCGAAACAGTGATTTACAGTGATGTCTACGTGGAATCAAATCTGTAAACTAGATACCTTCATTTATTTTCGATAACTTTTAAACTGAATTTTTAAAAATAAGTTTTCTTGAAATATTTCGTCTTAATTGAAAGCTAAATAATTAAATTTACTTTTTCCAATAAGCAAAATATTCAGATGTATTTCAAACAGAAATTATATTGATTGGAATCTAAAATTTTGAGATCTTTAATTTTTCGGCCATTTTTGAGCGATCGATACATTTGTGAACGAAAGTTAATTCTCGGTTTTAAAATCTTGTAAATATATATATATATATATATATATATATATATATATATATATACACACACACACACACACACATCTGTGACATTATTTTTGAAAAATTAGCAAATTTAATGTTAAAGTAATTTGATTTACACAAGTATTATTTATAGCATAAAATTTAGAATAAAACTATTTCTTTAACACAAAGTTGAACTTTCTGACCTTTCCTTCGTATTTGAAATATGATGACAGCTTGACAGATGCGAGATAAGTATATAGCGACAGGAATCGATTAAATTGTCAAAATCTTTTTCTGTTAGGGGAAGAAACTGTGAAACAAAAGCAAAAATTCAAATACACACAGACAAAAAAAGAATTATTCTAAAAATACGATGGCTCCTCGATGATTTGTATTAAACTTTCGATTAGTAAGTATAATCTTCACTTAATAACTTACCAACCTAACGTTTACAAGTCTCTGAAATATTTTTTAGACGTTATATATATATATATATATATATATATATATATATATATATATAAATTTACATTCCCCAATGAGTATTGCGTGTAACTAATAAAACTAATTTTTTTTCCCTACAGAATTTAATTTCTTGAAATTTCATGAATTTACGTGGAGTGGGGATAAAAAAAATGTATGGTCATCAGCAAACAGAGGCGTCCAAAATCCCAATTGCAGGTTGGGAATGCTAGAATCAAGCAAGTACAAAAATTTAAGTACTTGAGAAAGTGATCAAACGGAAAACGGGAAGTGCGGCGAATTGGAATGGTCAAGGACGCAATATCAGTTTTATTAAGAGACAGGAAAATTTCACTAGAAACAAAGAGGAGAACTGGATTACTATATGATGCCTGTTCTTCAATATGGCAGCAAATGCTAGACAATATCAGCAAATGAAGGAAAAACTTAAAGCAACTGAAATGTGGTTCTACAAAAGGATACTGTGGATATCATGGACTGAGCATGTGAGCAATGATGAGAATCTGGAACTGATAGAAACGAAAAGGTAATTAATACTGAGCATCATGAAAAGACAGCTGAAGTTCCTGGGACATGTGATGAGGAAAGAGGGCTCGGAGAAACTGATACTCAAAGGTCTAAGAGACGAGGAAAGCAGCGGATAGCATATTTGACGAGTATGAGTAGGTGACCGGGGTTTGGCTATGGTAACAAGAAAAAGCGTGTTAAGAGACGTGTAGGGCCATGATCGCCTACGTCCTGAAGGGACATGGCACATATAAAAGAAAAAGAGTAGGAGAGAAAGAAATAGAGGGACGGGAGGGGATAGAGAGAGGGCGTGGTGAGAGAGATAGAAAGAGAGTGGGAAGAGATAGAGAGGGGGAGATATATAGAGAGAGGGACGGGGGAGAGGGAGATAAAGGAGGAAAAAAGATGTTGGAAAAGAGCGAAAAGAAAAAGGAGAAAAACAAAAGGGACGAAAAGGAAAGAAAATCGAAAGTACATTTCTTCGTATTTTTTTTCATGTCAATTTTTTTCTTAAAAACAAGTGTGTCTAGCTGTGTGTATGTGTGTGTGTGGGGGGGGTACTTGAAGCTCGCATCTGTCTGTTTACACAAAAAGTATACCCATTTCCAGCCAATAACTGAAAGTGAAATCCTATCCCTGATTGCTGAATCATAAAAGGAAAATTGATTTTTAAAGCGTTGCCCAAGAAGTCAGTTTTCTTTTCATCAAAAGCATAACCACGTTTAAACTCAACAAGTGTCGACAATAACTTGCTATAATAGCAAAATCCAAGCACGCGTTTAGGTTACATGGATTTAGGAAAAAAAAAAAATGATAGTCTATCAATAATTGGTGGAGTAGTAGCCTGAAGGACGTGGGGTTCTTTTATAAAAGGGGATTTTCTTGTAGCACCAAACAATATGTGGTGGGAGTTAAACTTAATACAAGTTTTTACTCACACAACAAACTTATGTTGCTTAATCCTTTACTTACACAAAAAAACATCCAATTAAAAATTTTTTACGACGTTTAAGCAGGAAATATATATTTTTTGTAAATATTCCAGTTAAAACTTGAATCAATGGATACTGAATCATTGAATAACGATTTCGATTGATTACTTATGGGGGTAATAGAAATATCGGCAATTTTGTACACAAAAAATTATATACATAAGTGTTAAACGTACAATCGTAAAAGTTAATTCAGGCAGAGCCGGCGCATATACTACGACTAGAAGGGGTGTGTGGAGAGGGGGGGGTCAAGCGTGTTTGGTGCCCCGGGCAGTGTTTTGTAACCATAACTATCTTAGTCACATTATTAATCATTAGTTATTTTCTATACGTTCGAATTAAAAATTCAACTAAGCATAACTGACTATTAAATTCATAATAGATGAAAAAAAAAAAAACTTTACGCGGAATATGACGTCATTTTGGGTTGTTCTCACCTTTTTTTTTCTCGTCCAAATCCGTGAATTTGTTTTTTTTTTTCGTTTGTTCGTGCTAAGTCTCGTGGGTGGGGACTACATTATGACTATTTAACATTCGTTATTTTTATTCATAAAATGATGTGTTAAATCATCAAGAAAAAAAAGTTGATGTTGAAAATTACCTTGTTAATGGAATGTTATGATGACAGGTCTTTAATTAATTTGGTTAGATGGATGCATTGCGTTATTTTCAAATTTTGCTAATTGAATTGTTCACTTCATATGATTTTTTTTTCCACATATAAGTTATAAATTTTGCATTTTGTTAAGTACTACTTATTACGTTATGAAAATTGAAGTATAGTGGAGTGGGTTTCGTTATGGTGGGTGAGAACAAAAAACCCTTCACCGACCCTGCAAACAGGGATATACAGTCACAGCCAATTCTTTTTGTTTTTTGGCGGGGTGGGAAATAACAACAAAGCACGGTTTAATTAATTTCTAGAGTCCGTACCAACTTGACGTGAAGATTTGTAAAATGACAATTTGGGATTTTAAATTTTAAAAGAACATTTTTTTTAATCGATTTAAAAATAATAAATCAAAATAAAAAAACATTCTCTTGAAACACAAAAATATGACATTACATTTGACAAGCGACAAAAATATAAAAATAAAGTAACCGGTTATTTTTAAAGTTACGTTTTCTTTTTGTTTACCACACGTTAAAAAAATTAAGTCTTAGTGACTGATGATTTGTGTTCATTTCTTCAAGTCCATCAAACAAAAAACGTAAAGTTCAGCAACAGTTTTCTTAGAAAAGATATATTTTTTCTAATATTATCGAGACAAAAACAAAAAAACAAAAACAAACAATTCTTACCTTCTGTTGTATTATTCGAGGACATTTTATTATTAATTATTTGTAAACTTCGCCTTTTTGTTCAATATTTGATTGACTTTTTTGGATAGTTTGTTTTTTTAATTGTCTTGTTAAACATAAAAAAAAGTTTTTAAAAAAATAAAAAGGAACTGAAAAATAATGTTTTTTTTTTTGTTTTGTTTTTTTACTGACTTCAGTAAAACGTCACTTCATCTTTTTTTTTCCGTTGGTAGTTTTGTTCTCTTCGCTGTGAAAAAGCTTCATACTTGCTGGTTACTTTTCTTTAATTACGCACCTGGCTGACTTTCTCGTTCTCACAAGGAAGAGCGACTAAGACTAATAAACGTACATGATTGGGTCGTGTAACAGGTAGTAGCATTTAAATGCGAACCTCTGCCCCAACCCCTCGCCACAACAAACAGTTAAATTGTTTTCTTTCTATAGAAAACAACAACAACAACAACAACAACAACAACATTATTATTATTATTATTCAAATCGTTAATTCGATCGACAGTAATTTTGCCAAAGTAAGGTTCATTTACAACATAACAAAGCCAAGAAATAGACTTTTTATGCATGATTCTCTAGCTCAGTGAGAAAATGATTTTTTTAAAAAGATTACAAGTACCGGATTTGGAAAACAAGAAAAAGAAGAAAAAAAAGAAAAAGAAAAGAAACTGATTTGATGATTTGTAAGACTCTCTTAGTTATAGCTCAAGGCAGTAAGTATGGAGAATTCAGTGAGGATCTATTTCACTACACTCAGTCATAGAGGTAAGCTTAGCTAATCTTTGCCTTATGTTGAATTTCTAAGCGTAGCTTAAATGTGGTAAAAGGCCGAAAGTAAGGAACACCCAGTGAGGATCGAATTCACTACTCAATTGTAATGATTCTAGTGAGACAAGCTTGCTAACCATTACACCACCTCAAGGTGCCCCTAACCTTTACAGTATGACAATGTTACCTGCTGATTTACTAAGTGTATCTTAGATGTGGCACAAGGCAGTAAGTAAGGAGTATCCAGTGAGGATCAATCTTCAAACTCATGCAAAATTGATCTAGAAATGTAAGCTTGTTGACCATTGAGTATGACAATGTTTCCTGCTGATTTACTAAAAGTATCATAGATGTGCTGGAAGACAGTAAGTATGGAATATCCAGTAAGGATCGGTTTCTCTACTTAATCATAATAGATCTAGAGAGGTAAATTTACTAACCACTACAGTATTACAATGTTCCTAGTGGATTTGTTAAGAATATCTTAAATGTGGCACAAGGCAGTAAGTAAGGGGCATCCAGTGAGGATTGATCTCACTAAACACTTGTAATAGATCTAGAGAGGTAATGTGGTCTACATGTACATCACAGGATTGACTCTTACTTTGACCATTAGTGCAGTCTATGTCACCCAACTGCAGTAACACCTGATAACCCAATATCAGATGTTGCAACAACTCAGGCCTCATTCCCTGGCCTACGAACTGCTTGCTGCATGCACTAATGACTCAAGTTTGCGAGTGCTAGACATTGCTCAACCAACAACAGTCAAACGGCAACTTCTGAGATTTGTTTAAAAGAGGCTGGATTTTCATCACGTTTATATAGAAAATCATAGATAGAAATACCATTCAAAAGATTTTTTCCTGAAAGATCATGGGGTATCCAAACATCATAGCGATTTGTGTACCCTAGCTTCACTAAGTGCTCACATATGGTGGATTTTGTTAAATTTAGTGTTTCTGCTGATTCCCATGTTATTTAATGAAGGCTAATCTCAATATGTGCGTTGTGGCGCAGTGGATATCGGCTCGGAACGAGAAATCGGGGAACCGAGTTCGAATTCCAGTTGAATTCCTTACATTCACTTACGCGCAAATACCCTTGGGAAAGGTATTAATCTGTCTCTTCCCTCCAGTTATGGGTTAAATAATAGGACAGATTGGGTTCTATAGCCTTGGTCGGCAACCAGTCTACCGCAGAAAGCAATGGCAATCTACTGCGGGATAATCTTCTGCCCAGTCAGTCATGTCTCTTTTGAGACATGATCGCCCAAGCGTGTATCACGCATGGCACTTAACTGACTGAATCTCAATCAATATCTCAATTTAGTTGTCATCTCTCATGGGTCTGCCTGAGCAGTCTTCATCAGTAAGGCTAAATCACAAACTTTAAACTTAGCAAACCACTGCATCTTCACCATAAAAAGCACATATTTTATAATATTAAAAAGCATCAGCTGTCTAAAATGAACCTTATAAATCATCCATTTTCTTAGAAATGCAAAATTGACATGAATAAAGTAATTTGAAACTTTCTTTCTCAATAGAACATGAACAATTAAAAATCAACGTTTTCTGGTTGACCGAATATATATAGTGAGGTAAGCTTGCAAACCATTACAGCACATTGATATTCCTAGCTGATTTGCTAAGAGTAGCTAAGATGTGGTACAAGGCAATAAATATGGAGCACACAGTAAGGATCAATCTCCCTACTCAGTTGTAATAAATCCAGAGAACTAAACATTCTAAGCATTACAACACAATGAGGTTCCACGCTGATTTGCTAAGAGTAAATTAGATGTGGTTCAAGCTGTATGCATAGAACACCAAGTAAGGATCAATCTCACTACCCATTTGTAATAGGTCTAGAGAAGTAAGCTTAATAATCAATACAGCATGTTGAAGGATCCAGCCTATTTGCGAAGATTAAATGTGGAAAAAGGCAACAATTATGGTCAGCAAATGAGGATCAATGTCATTAGACATTCGTAAAAAATATGGAAGCTGGAAATTTCCATAGAGAAAACATAAAAGATGATAGATGATATGCAACAGATCCTCCGATGTATAATAATTGAAATTGCATAATTAAAGAAATTTAAATATCTACAGAATTTGTAGAAAAGCAAGACAAATAAGATGAAAGAAACTGAAAATGAAAATGAAAAATGAATAGTTGCCAATGCTTCATCTAAGAAATTCAAACAACTTCAGACTATTAATACTTGGTGGAAAAAAAGAGAAAAAAGAGGAAAGAAATATTAGTAAAAAATGAATAATACTTTAATAATAATAAAAAATTCAGACTACTTAAGATTATTAGTAATTAGTGGAAAGCAAGAGAAATATGATGAAAAAACACTTGTCAAAATTGAATAATAATTGTCAAAGCCTCATATAGGAAATTCAAACAACTTAAGATTGTCATAATTGTATGGAAAAGCAACATAAATAAGATACCAGAAATACAGATCAAAAGTGAATAATAATTGCCACTGCTTCATCTAAGATATTTTGACAAATTAAAATTATTAATTATAGTGAAAAAGGTAGAGAAATAAGACGAAAGAAATACTATTAAAAAATGAATAGAAATTGCCAATGTTTGATCAAGGAAATTCAGACAACTTAAGACTATTACTATTTGCTGGAAAAGCAAGAGAAATGAGATAAAGTAATACTAGTCAAAAATGGATAATAACTGCAAATGATTCATCTAAGAAATTAAAATAAGACTATTAAAACTTCCTGGAAATGCAAAACAAATAAGATGAAAGAAATACTAGTCAAAAAGGAATAATAATTTCCAATGCTTTATCTGAGAAATTCAGACAACAAAAGATTATTACTAATTAGAGAAAAAGCAAGAGAAATAATATGAAAGACATACTGGTCAGAAATGAATAATAATTGCTACTGCTTTATCTTTGAAATTCAGACAATTTAAGACTATTACTAAAAATTGGTGGAAAAGTAAGAGAAAGGAGGTAAAAGAAATATTATTAAAAAAATCAATAATAATTTGCCAATGCTTTACTAAGAAATTCAGGAAATTTTGGAATGTTAATACTAGCTCAAAAAGCAAGAAAAATTAAAAGAAAGAAATACTATTCAAATATAATTAAAAATAATTACCAATGCTTCATCTAAGAAATTCAAAGAACTTACTAATTGGCAGAAAAGCAAGAGAAATGTGATGAAAGAAAAACTTGTCAAAAATAAATATCAATTGCCAATCCATCATCTAAGAAATTTAGACAACTTAAGACAATTACTACTTAGTGGAAAAGTGAAACAAACAAGATGAAAGAAATACTAGTCAAAAATGAATAATAATTCTTTATGCTTCACCTAAGAATTTCAGAGAAATTTTGTTGAAAATCAAGAGAAATGCAATGTAATAAATACTTGTCAAAAATGTATAATAAATGCCAATGCTTCTTGTAAGGAAATCAAGCAACTGAAGACTATTACAACTCAGTAAAAAAGCAAGAAAAATAAGGTGAAGGAAATACTATTGAAAAATAAATAATAATTGCCAATATTTCATCTAAGAAATTCAAATAACCTAAGACAGATTAATATTTGGTGGAAAAGTAAGAGATATGAGATAAAAGAAATACTATTCATAAATGAATAATAACTGCCAATGTTTTATCTAAGAAATTTAAACAACTTATGACTATGAATAATTGGCGAGAAAGCAAGAGAAATAAGAGGAAAGAAATACTAGTCAAAATTAAATAATAATTGCCAATGCCTCATCTAAGATATTCAGACAACTTTAGAATATTAATATTATTACAACTAAGTGGAAAATCAAGAGAAATGCGAGGTAATAATTACTTTTCAAAAATACATAATTAATACCAAAGCTTCATCTCAGAAATTCAAACAACTGAAGACAGATTAATCCCTGGTAGAAAAGTGTAGAGAAATGCTATGAAAGAAATACTATCTAAAAAAGAATAATAACAGTTAATACTTCATCTAAGAATTTCAAACAACCTATGACTATTACTACTTAGTAGAAAAGCAAGCAAAATAAGTTGAATGATATGCTATTTTAAAATGAATAATAAATGCCAATGCTTCATCTAAAAAATTCAGACAATTGAAGACTATTACTAATTGGTGGAAAAGTAAGTCAAATGTGATGTGATAAATACTTGTTAAGAATGTATGATAAATGCCAATGCTTCATCAAAGAAATTCAAACAACTGAAGACAGATTAATTATTGGTGAAAAAGTAAGAGAAATGTGATCAAAAAAATGGTATTAAAAATGAATAATAATCAATGCTTCATATAGGAAATTTAGGCAAGTGAAATCTATTACTATTTGGTGTCAAAGCAAGACAAGATCATAGAAATGCTATTTAAGCATGAACAATAATTACCATTGCTCCATGGAAGAAATTCAAACAACTTAAGATTATTACTTCTTGGTGGAAAAGCAAGACAAATACAATCATAGAAATACTATTCAAAAATGAATAATAATTGCCAATGACTTATCCATGAAATGCAGTCAACTTTACACGCTCCATCTAAAGAATTTAGACAACTTAAGACCATAACTAATTGTTGAAAAAGCAAGAGAAATATAGATGAAAGCAATACTTTTCAAAACTGATAATAATTGCCAATGCCTCATCTAAGATATTCAAGTATATTAAGACGATTACTACTTTGTAGAAATGCAAGACTAATAAGATGAAAGATACACTAGTCAATAATGAATAATAATTGTCAATGCTTCATCTAAGATATTCAGATGAGTTTAGACTGTTATAAATTTGTGGAAAAGCAAGAGATATTAGATGAAAGAAATACTATTAAAAAATGAATAATAACTAACAGTGCTTCATCTAAGAAATTCAGACAACTTAAGACTATTACTAAATGGTTGAAAATGAGGCAAAATAAGATGAATGAAAAACTATTAAAAAATAAATAATAATCAATAATGCTTCATCTAAAAAATTCAGACAGGTTAAGTGTATTACTTCTTGGTGGAAAAACAAGAGTCATAAGATCAAAGAAATGCTATTCAAACATGAATAATAATTGTCATTGCTCCATATAAGACATTCAGACAATTTAGGACTACTACTAATAGGATGTGTGTTGTGGTGCAGTGGATATCGGCTCGGAACGAGAAATCGGAGAGCCGAGTTCAAATTCCAGTTGAATTCTTTGCATTCCTTTACGCGCAAATACCCTTGGGAAAGGTATTAATCCGTCTCTTCCCCCAGTTATGGGTTAAATAATAGGATAGATTGGGTTCTATAGCCTTGGTCAGCAACCAGTCTACCACAGAAAGCAATGGCAACCTAATATGGGATAATCTTCTGCCCAGTCAGTCATGTCTCTTTCGAGACATGATCGCCCAAGCATGTATCACGTTTGGCACTTAACTGACTAACTAATTGGTGGCAAAGCAAGAGAAATAAGATAAAATAAATACTAAAAAAAATGAACAATAATTGTCAGTGTTTCATCTAAGAAATACAGACAACTTTAGAATATTACTACTGGCTGGAAAAGCATGAGAAATGAAATGAAAGAAATATTAAAAAATGAATAATAATTGCCAAAGTTTCATCTAAGAAATTCAGACAATTTATGACTATTACTACTTGGTGGAAAAGCAATGACATTAAAAAATATTTGTCAAAAACGAATAATAATTTTGAATGCTTTATGAAAGAAATTCAGTCAAATTAAGACTATTATTACTTGGTGTAAAATTCCAAGAAATGCAATGTAATAAATATTTGTCAAAAATGTATAGTAAATCCCAATGTTTCATCTAAAAAATTCAGACAACTTAATACTATTACTACTTGATGGAAAATCCAGAGAAAGGATAGGAAAAAATGCCAGTCAAAAATGAATAATAATTGCCACTTCTTCATCTAAGAAATTAAAACAACTGAAGACTATTACTAATTGGTAGAAAATCAAGAAAAAATAAGATGAATGAAATACTATTCAAAAATGAATATTAAATGCCAATGCTCCATGTAAGACATTTAGTAATTTCAGACTATTACAACTCATTGGAAAATCAATAGAAATGCATTTTAATAAATACTTGTCAAAAATGTACAATAAATGCCAAACTTCATCTAAGAAATTCAAACAACTGAAGACAGATTAATCCTTGGTGGAAAGTAAGAGAAATGTGACCAAAGAAATGCTATTCAAATATGAATAATAACTGCCATTGCTCTGTGTTAGAAAGTCAGACATCTTTAGACTATTACTTCTTGGTGGAAAAGCAAGACAAATAAGATCAAAGAAATACAGTTAAATAATGAATAATTGCCAATATTTCATCTGAGAAATTCAAACAACTTAATACAATTACTACTTGATGGAAAAGCAAGAGAATGTAAATGAAAGAAAAATTATTAAAAATGAATAATAATTGCCAACATTTCATCTAAGAAATTTAGACAACTTAAGACTATTATTATTTGTTGAAAAATCAAGAGAAATAAGTTGAAAGAAATACTAGGCAAAAATGAATAGTAATTGCTAATGCTTCATTTAAGAAATTCAGACAGATTAAGGCTCATATTACTTGGTGGCAAAACAAGAGAAACAAGATGAAAGTAATACTAGTCAAAAATGAATAATTCTTGACAATCTTTTTTTCAAATAAATCCAGTTTATTTAAGACTTAATATTTAGGTTAGTCCAATTTTTCATCACTGAAAAATTATTTTGATTAAAAACAGAAAAATCTTCATAACTGCCTTGTCCATATTCTTGTCTGCTTATTTTCTGCATTTGTACTCTGATGGAATCCATTCTACTAGAACTATTTTGTCTCAGAATATAGTTGGTATTGAAAACTTGCTTATCATCTTGACAAGGTCAGATAATATCTAATTCTTCTCCATCCTCTATTTTTTACATGAGTGGATTAGTAAAAAAAAAAGGTGAAGTAGTTTGGATGCTAAAATTCCCCCTGCATGTAACTATCTATCTGAAGCCTTAAATGATCATCAGTGTTTAGGATCTGTGCCCTTCTAGTTTTGGAGGTTGTTGAAAATTGTTTTTCCACCAGTTTTTAAGGTTTTATTTTTTGTTCATTTGATTAATTGTTACTTTTTAGTTTAGTTTTTATTCATTTTTATGTACTTTTTATTTATCTAATTTGTAAAACTAGTCCAACTCTAAGGTTTTATATAGAGGTTGTAAATTGTCACCATTAAGTAGTTTCTATTTCACACATATGTGTTGTTTGCTTTTGATCTTGACAACTGTGAGAAAAAAGCACCACAATGCAAGTCGATATTTGGAATTGGCATGCTGTACTGCTTGGCATTCACACTGAAATCTCCAATATAAACATTTCACTGTGTTTCAGTGCAAAATGTCCAGAAAGAGTTGAGTCTAATGGTGATTACTAAGGTATGACATCACTCTGATTTTTTGGCTAAAAAGAACTCCAGAATTTGTTGGTGAGATGCAGGCCATGAGTTGAAACTGTTACTCCCAATCAGTTACGCTGGTAGTGCATGAAGACATTCAGTATTTCTCATTTAAGATGAAAAAGGACCAATTCTTATACCAAGCCATGAAGGACAAGAGGAAAGTCCATGCTACGAAGCTTTTGAACAAACTCAAGCACCCCATCCACCTGAATAATGTTTTGGTTTTTCTCAGACGGGAAAAATTTCTGCCAGGATAAGAGGGTGAACACACAGAACACCCTTGGCTTGCTGTATCCCCAAAAGATGTACTACCAGTCTACAACATGTTTGGAGCAATCACTAGGATGTTTGGAGTGATCACTACAAATGGCAATGTTATGCCTCCATTCGTTATCCACAGGCCCTCAAACTCAACACAGAGGCCTACATCAAGTGCCTTGAAGAGGTAGTGCTGCTCTGGGCTAAGAGAGTGGCTCATGGAAGATCCTATGTCTGGCAACAGGACTCTGCACCATGTCATGCAAGCAGGAGAATTCTCTCATGGCTGTCAGACAATTTCTGCGACCCCATCACTTCTTATATCTGACTACTTAACTCCCTAGACTGCAACACTTTTGATTATCATGTGTGAGGTGCAGTTGAGTGAGAGACCAACAAAACTTCTTGAACAAAACTCCTTGTAATACCAAAGATAAACTGAAAGCAAGGATTAATTAGCATTCACTAACAAACAAGGAGACCACTCAGAAGAGTTACAGGAGATTCTGAAGTCATCTGGAGGGTGTGGTTAAAGCTAATGACATTTTATTGAATTAATATACTCCTTTGTATTTCAAGATATTTTTGTGCAATTTTGGTAAATATATTCTGTTAAAATGAGATGTCAACGGTATTTTCACTTTTGCATTATTAGACGACAATTCATCCATTGCCCTCTCTCTCTCTCTCTCTCTCTCTCTCTCTCTCTCTCTCTCTATCTATCTATCTATATATATATATATATATAAAGGAAGACTTGATACTACAGAACTAAAATAATGTTTTAAATAAACAGGAAAACATTTTTTCTCTTAATTTTGCCAATGGTATACCCTCTGAAGAAGTATTGGCCAAAAGAATCCTTAGGTTAAGAAGGAAAGAATGTCCTCCAGCTTCTTCAATAAAATATATATATATGTAAAATCCCAAAAGAGACCCTATTAATATTAATTTTAAAAAAATTAAATATTAAAACTGATCCAGCCAGAGGGCTCAATGTAAAACAAAAACAAAAACAAAACAAAAAAACGACTTGAACCAGAATGAAAGACCTAGAACTAGAGTGAAAAGGGGATATAAAGAACGGAGGATGTTATTTTAATTATTCTGTAGTGTAAAGCTAATAAGAGATTATAATATTAGGGAAAATAAAATTTAGGTTAATCAATTTCACAAATTTTAGTGCCAACTAATATCAAACACTTAAACTAGAAAGTAAGAATTAAAAGAGGTTAACTACATTATTATATTATACTTGATTATCCTATTAATAAGAAGAAAGAAAAAGAAACACTTATTTAACAGAAATTTAAATTGGGATTAATGTTTAGGGGGTTTATATCTAAATTTAAGATTTAAAAATTTGGATCTCTGATGACATTTGCTAATGAATTCTTTTTTTAAAAGAAATTTTGCTTATGGTATTTTCAACTAAACATAGTTTGCATTTATCATAAAGGTCATTGGGGATGCGGGCTGAACCTTTTAGTCTCCAACTCACTGTTGGGTTGACTCCCTCTTCCTTTATTTCCCAAAATCTTTGGGAAAAAGAAGTTTAGAATTTTAGATTAGGGTTGGAAAAAGAGTGTTTATGAGAGTAGGAACGTTGTTTAAATTTTCCAGTCGAAATTCCAATGCAAACTTGAAAATTCTTTTTGTTAAGTTGATATTTGCTTAAGTTCTTCTATGTACTGTATCCCTTCAGGACGTAGGTGATCATGGCCTTTCACTTATATCTATCTCTAGTAGCTTTTAGCACACTTTCTCCTGTTACCCACCCAAACACCACTCTGCCTACCACTCTGCTCAAACCTGTCAAGTATGTTATGCGCTGCTTTCTTATGTCTCTCTCTCCCTCTATCTGACCAGTGAGTATCAGAGTCTCCAAGCCCTCCTTTCTCATTACACGTTCCAAAAACTTCATCTGTTGTTTCCTGATGTTAAGCTTCAGTTTCCTTTTCATTTCTAGCATCTCCAATACCTTGTCATGGCTCACATACTCGATCCATAGTATCCTCAACATCCTTCTGTAGAACCCAAATTTCGGTTAGTTCAAATCTTTTCTTCATCTCTGATGAGATTGTCCAGCATTCGCTGGCATATTGTAGGGCAGACATCACATAATAATCCAGTACTATTTTCTTTGTTTGTAGCAAAATTTTCATGTCTCTCAATATTCTACACAGCTTCTAGAAAGCATTTTTGGCCATGCCAATTCACATTCGGTTCCCAGTGTCGCACTTTTAGTCTTCTTCTACGCCTGTAGTTAACATTTTGGGCTCTTCTTTAGGTTAACTTTGCAGAAAAACAATGCTACCAAATCTGTATTACAATGACTGAATAAGTATTTGTCCCACGCCTTTTTTCTATTCTATGCGTCTTTATCGAATTCATTTGTCTATCCCAATGCAGGTGATTTGCATCAAATACGATATCTGGATTGTTTTAATATCCTTCCCAGAGAAATTAAGTTTACCCAAATTTCAAGCAGTTTTTTGTGATGCACTTTGTCGAACGCTTCTGTATAATTTATGAAACATTTGCAGTATACACCACAGGTTGGCCGTGTGTGAGTTGAAGAAGACACACATGGGTCCGTGAAGACGGATATACTCGAAAACAAGCAACCATG
This sequence comes from Ascarosepion bandense, assembly GCA_037127315.1. Classification (NCBI taxonomy): domain Eukaryota; kingdom Metazoa; phylum Mollusca; class Cephalopoda; order Sepiida; family Sepiidae; genus Ascarosepion; species Ascarosepion bandense. The sequence continues at coordinate 800,566 of JBBBDQ010030275.1, forward strand.
AATGAAATGGGAATCTGCACTGAATTGTGCGATGTCTGTAAATCAAAACATCTTTGATAATGATTTCGTGTCTATTATACTTGAGTAACTCCATCATATTTCAGTCTTATCACAATGTTTTCAGTTGGTTTTCAACCGTGACATTAAACTGTGGAAAATTGACAACTTTACATGTTTTGAGAACTCACTTTTCATTGATGTTGCCTAAACCAATTACATTATTAAATTTTTCATGATGTGGCTTCTCTTGGTTTTCAACTTCTTTTTTTACTTCCTCGTTGTTTAGTTGACTCGTTGCCAATGCTGTTAACTCGTCAAACCTGTAACACCGGTTTACAGGCTCGACACTTTTGTACCTAATCACCATAGCATCTGAATAATTAGAAATCTTATTTATGGAAGACACTGAAGGAGAACTGCAGGACATCTGAGACAAGATAGTAAAGGAAAGCGGGAAGAAAAGACTAACCGTGAACTGTAAGGCTATTTTTCAGCGCATTCACGTCGCTAAGTTTAAAGTGGGTTTTAATGTAGAAAAAACTGTCCAAGCGCCCTCGCACTCCCCCTTTTATGCACGCCTCTGGCACCGGGCAATAAACCCCCAGTTCCCCTCATGAATAAAAGGTACTGCCTGGAGGTAGTTTACCCACTGGGATTCTAACCATCAACTGTAATTATATAGAATGTATGGTAGTCAGCAAGAGAAAAAACAAAGATGTTATCTATGAATTAGAGTGTCGACACCAAAGAACTGCAGAAGTTTAAATCTTTTTAACAGAGGATTGAAAATGTAACACCGAAGACGAATTTGATTAGTGAAATATGCATTTCATTAGATAAATCAGTCAGTCAACGGGATACACGTTTGGGTGATCATGTCGTGAAAGAGACATGACTGACCGAGGAGAAGATTTTCCCGCAGTAGACTGGTTGCTAACCAAGGCTATAGAACCAATCTATCCTGCTATTTAACACATAGTTAGAGGGAGAAGCGACGGATTAATACCTTTCCCAAGCGTACTTGCGCGTAAGTGAATGCAACGAATTCAATAGGAATTTGAACTCGACTTTCCGATTTTTCGTCCAGAGCCGATATTCACTGCACCAGAATGCTAAAGTACTATAAAATAGAAAGATTTTATTACAAAAAAAGCAAATTGCTGAACTGTTTTAAAATATTGGTCCTCTATTAGGGCAGTGAATGCTGGACAGTCTCTTCACGAGTGAAGAGAATGCTGGGGATAGCAGAACTGTTGTTCTATAAAAGTGTGACAGGATAAGGGGTCTACTTGAGTCATACAAATGCTAACTACGAATTCCAGAAAACTCTGAATTCAAAACCAGCTCGGAGAGAGTTAATAACAGGACAGACCGTGTTCTATAACCTTGGGTGGCAACCGGTCTAGGAGAAGAAAACTGAGTTCAAAACCAGCTTTGAGAGGGTTAATAGTAGGACAGACTGGGTTATGTAACTTTGGTTAGCAACCAGTCTATTGCAGAAATAACTGGCAACCTACTGCGAGAAAATCTCGAAGCGCTCACTTCCAGCTTTCCTTGAGCCAGCATAGAAGAGTAGGCTAAAAAAATTAACATTAAAATAATATCTCATGTTGATGCGCAATCTGTAACAACGTGAAATAAGCAACTGATGATGATGAAAGAATTTTATTTTTCTATCTGAATTTCCGCAATGAGGAGTTATCATTATTTACGCGCGGACTATTGTCCCCAGATCAATCTCGGAGTCGGATAGACTTTCGTGAGAATCTCTTATAACATATACAAATTTGAACTCAATCTATAAAAAGGGATCAAAGAGACGACAGAAGAGAAGTGAAACTGTAGTAGCGAAAGGAGATAGGTGTTGTTTGATTGTTTGACTCTTGGTTGAAGGAAATGAATTAAGCCAAAAGAAATTAATTGCACGAGTTTTAGAGAATATGAGAAAAAAACAAAAAACAAAACACACACACACACACACACACACACACACACACACACACACACACACACACACACACACACACACACACACACTATTAAGGAGAGAGAACAATAAAAGAACAAGAATTAAAAAGACAGAAGATAATCAGTGACATAACTGGAAGAGATTTCCATAAGCAAAAAGTGTGATAGTGAAAACTATTAGCGTAGAACTTATTTCCTTCTGCCTCTTTTGCCTTTAATGTATCCTACGAGTATCGAATTCACTAAGCTCACTTTCCTTTTTATGTGTTCCAGAAATTTCAAACCGTTTAATTTTGATTCTATACAAAGCACTTACCCATCCCCATTTCAAAGGCTGAACCGCACAAATATATGCTGGAAATTTTTCTTAGCCAATAAAATAGGCGAGTTTTCGGTTTCATGTGACTCAATCCCGGTCTGTCTTGTCTTGAAGACAAATCGCTACGTTCGCTTGTCCGAATTTGCTTTTGTTTGTCAAGCCCAATTCTTAGTTTGTGAACTTTTTAACCATATTACTGTTGCTTTGCATTATTACTGTTACTTTGACTTGTATATATTGTTTACTTGCTTTGTATTATTTTTTTGGCTTTTTTTTTCTTCTTTTAGCTTATTTCAAATTTTGTCAATTCTGTTTGTTTGGCAGTTCTGTCATTTATTTTAAATTTAACCATAGACACCCAATCTACAAACTGTTACTGATAAGGTTTAAGTATGTTTGGCATGTATTTAAAGCGTATTACATTTTAGTATGTGAAAGTAATATTGTAATGGTACAGAAACTAGTTTTATAATTTTAAGAGTGAGTCACTGTTCAATGTGTATTTTTGTTGTGGCTGGGGCGTCAAGCTCAACAGCTACCGAAAGTGGCACACACTCTGGCAAGGCCAACGCTGTTCTCCACTTCTTTTCCTTTTTTTCGTCTAAATAAGCGTCGAGATTTGGCAGTGAAAAACATTATGAGGGAGAAAACTCATACCATTGTTTAAAAGAGGTATTAACGTGCATATTACAAATCGAGGATACCGAATTGGAGACACGGAATCGGGGGTACGGAATCGGGGATACCAGGATCAAACAGGTACAAAAATTTAGATATATATGAAATATTTTAACATAGGAGGCAAACCCGAAGGCTCACTTGGATAGCGAAAGCTTAGCAAAGTATTAAGAATCAGAAAAATTCTTTAGAATAAAGAACAAAAAAATATATGAGCGTTGGACTGTTATGGAATATATCTCCTTCTGTATGACAGCGAATGCTGGACAATCTCCTTACGAATAAATAGAAAACAATAGGCACCAGCAATGTTGTTCTACAGGAGGATGCTGAGAATAACATGGATCAAATGTGTGAACACTGATGTCATTTTAGAGAGAATGGAGACAAAAGGAAACTTATGCTTAACACCAGTAAGTGCAAACACGTCGTCTCGGTGTAATGGTTTGCAAGCATGTCTCACTATAACTATTAAAACTGAGTTGTGACATCGACCGTCACCGGATGCTCTATGGGCAGCATCTAAGCTACGCTTAGAAAATTGACTTATCATCAGGAAGAGAAACACCATGAGGAAAGAACGCTTGAGAAATCTGATACTCACAGGACAGATTGATGGTAAAAGGGATGGAGGAAAAGGCAATGGAAAGCGAAACAAGGTTTAGGAGAGATAACAAAAAGACAAAAAATATTAATATCTACAAAGGACAAAAAATTGTATGGAGCCATGATCCCCTACGTTCTGAAAAAAAAAAGATATAATTTCTTTTTTCTTTCAAACAAATCCCAAAGATAAATATTCTTGCCTTGTGCAGAAATTTGCTTATGTCGAAGAAAGTTGAAATTAAAATTAGCTCTCGTCTCGGGGTCATAAGCCAGGCAGTACTTCTCCTTCGGTAGAGGGCGCTAGTATCATTACCGGCTATCTGAAGCGTCCTCAAAAGGAGAAGTGTTGATCAATTTTTCCACTGTATTGCCGTTACCCACCCCTTTAAACTGACCTTATGTCACACACGATAATGACAAGGACGCACTGAAAAATCCACTTTAAGATGGAAACACTTCACATCTCAAAACCCCGGACAGTATTCCGACTTAAATTGACTGTGCCGTCTGAATATTAGTATTTAGTAATGCTCGTCGTCTATATATAATGTCTGTTCAGGATCTGGGTAATCATGGTTCTCCACAATCTCTTATCCCGTGCAACTCTTCGTAATATTATCTTTTTATCACTCCTCGTTTTGCAATCCATTCAAATATGAAAGACCGCGGCTAACTAACTTCAATCTTTTTTTTGACCTCTCCATGTCCCTTAGCCTCACATGTCTTACAAATATCTAAATTTTCCAAGCCCTCCGTCCTCATTAGATGTTACGGATATTTCAGTATACTCTTCTTTATATTTCTGTTTTCTGTAAATGTTCTTCGTTGTTTTATACGCCCCGTCAATGGAATTCTCAGCATCTTTCTCTTGAACAATTGTTTCTCTTGCATCTATTCTTTTTATTTGTCAGGAAATTGTCCTAATTTTTCTGTCGTATACGAGGATTGAGTGTTACTTAGCACTTCGGTCCTCTTTCCTTTCTTTGGCAATGAAGTATTCGGCTAAGTTTAATAAGTGAAATAAAAATATTTCTTAAATTCTCTTAACTGACTATCCTCTCTCGATTACCTTATTAACATTAACACCACCATTCTTAAGAAGAGATCAATCAACGAATTTATTTTCTGAAACCAGATACTTGAACAAGCAGAACAAAGACCAAAGACACTGAACCAAAGCGAAGGACAATCCTACGAACACTCACCGCAGTCTCTGAACACGTACCGACCTCTTTATAAACCAATGAGAAGTTTTTCGGTCAGTTCTCTCTACTTTTTCACATGAAATCGAATAAGGTTGTCCACTCCTCTAACCATGCGTCCTAGGTATGACGATAAACTACACCTGGCAGTAAGGCATTTGATCAGAAGATTAGAGGCTTTGAGGAGTGTGGAACCACCTCTTAATTGCTGTTGTACTTTTTGAGTTAAAGATAAATAACTGATACTGAAACATCTTGAAGAGGCATGACTTATGGAATTAGAACAATCTATCCCGGTGAACGAAAAAAAGGGTTCAATTCGGAATTTTTAATTACCCGAAGAAAGTCGAGGCGTACAATGGCTGAATCGTCGTAAATATGTCAACAAAAATGAGGACAACATTTGAAACAATGTAAATAGTGTTAAATTAAATTACCTCATCTCAGAAATAAAGACAGATCATGAAAAAGGCCAGAGCGTACAACGACCGAAACGTGGTGAATATAGCGACAAAGATGAGAACAATAGTAAAAAATGCTGCAAATAGTTTAAATAAGTACAAAGCCTCATCTCAGAAATATAGTCAAATACGTAAAACGCCACACTAAGGAAATTTTCGTTTTTCTTTGTACATTGCTTATTTTCCTATTACCATGTATGTTCGGATTTCAGTGCCATATTTTCGCTTGTGACTTGACTTTTTCTGACAACCGTACACATGGTCTTACAATTTCTTTACGTTTTTCTTTACTCACTTGTTTTGGAACTTTTTTAGTTTGCAGCGTTTAACTTTAGTGACACAATTTTGCAAATGGTAGTGAAAATTCCCTGAAAATAAAAAAAACTGATAAACAATTAAAAAAAAAGAGAGCAAAGAAATGACAATGAAACGTTGAACTGAATGTGAAAATGTTATTTTTTGCTTTTTTTATTTCATACAAAACTCGTTGTCGTTGCCTTAAGCTTTTGACTGTTCGTCCCGTGCGAGCAGATATTGGCGGTAAGCGTGGTAGATTTTGAGGAAATTTTCCTTTTTGATTTCGTTCCTCTCTCCTTGAAAGCCTCTGAGAAAAGAAAAGAAAAGAAAAGTCATCTCATGAAAGAAACAAAGAAAAAAAAAAGAATGTTGCATCGTCACGAAAGAAAAAAGAGGATGTATCGATCAAATAAGGATCATATTTGTCAATCTACTGATCGATCTACTTAAAAAACAAACCTTTCGAGGAATCTGTAATTTTACCCAGGCGATCATTAAACTCGCCAGAAGTGCTGGATCCTTTAGCCTTTAACGTATCAAACTGGAAAGAAAACCCGACAGCATCTAATGTTGATTGGGTGCGTGCAGTTTTGACTTCGACAGTGGGATTGAGTCGAAAATCTCATTCACACGCATTGCCGTTACGGTTGAGTCTCGCAATGATATCTTGTGGTCCTGATACTCAAAAACGAGTTGGCAAACATCATCCACACACGTACGATGGACCCAAACTAGGCTTACTATTTGTTTCCCATTTTAGAGCTAACTTCGCCGAACTGTTGTTCTTTAAGCAAGATGGAGCACCTCCCCATTACTCTTTGGCAGTAAAGAACTACCTTAACCAAATCTTTCCACAGCATTGGTTCGAGTGGGTACCACGTTCACCTAACCTAACACCAATGGATTTCTTTTTGGAGGTGTAGTAAAGAACAAGGCTTATAAGAGAATTCTCGGCACAGTGGACCAATTAAAAGTGTACAGCTCAGAAGTATTTACTAAAATTTATTGCAGATTGGGATTTGTGTCCTACTGTTTGTTATAGTGGTCTGGAGAAGTTCGAAAAATATTGCACTGTTGAAAGAAGACATTTTGAGCATTTAAGAGATTGAAATGTGCAAAAAAGAATGTAAGTCTTAAACAAATGTACATAAACAGTTTTGAACAAATATGATTATAACAAATATAAATATAGTAAATGGTTTTGAAATATGTAAAGTGCATACTTACTAAGTGTAAGTCTTCTTTTGGCCCGTTTTTAGATTTCAGTTCCAAAAACAAACTACATAATTTCCCCTTCATAGTAACCCCCTTCGAGTCTAATGCATTTTCCATCCTTCTCTGCCACGCTTCTATGCATTGCTGGAAAGATCCTTCTTGGATGTCCCTCAGCTCAGTCCTTACGACTCTTTTGATGACTTCCACACCTTCAAAACTCCTCTTGAGTATGAAGAAAAGAAAAGTCATACGGAGCGATATCAGGTGAATAGGAAGGTTGTTCCTGTACGGCGATGTTTTTCTCGGCCTAGAACTGACGGATGCTCATTGTCGTGGTAAAGCAACTACGATTCACACCTCTTGCCTCTTCTAGCACTGAGCGAAGTAAATACCGCAGCATCTCTGATTGATTGTCTGGTCCTGTGGCAAGAAATCACTTCGGACGAGACCCACGGCTCAAAAAGCACACACAGCCCCGTTACTTTTCAGAAAGACTTCGTATATATGTGCGTGTGTCTCGGTGTATATTATTATATATGTGAGTTTGTCATAATTATTGTAATTTGTGAATTTTTGTGTCTTATGTATTTCTCTATTGTTGGGCTCTTTCCTGTTTAAGTCTGATTCTCTCTCTTATTTCTCTCTTTTTTCTCTATACTAGCCCATCTCTTATTTCTCTATCTTTCAAACTCTCTCTCTCATTCGTTGTTATTTCTCTCTCCTTTTCTCTGTTATTCCTAACTCTCTCTTTCCTTTTCTTATTTCTCTTATTTCTCTATATCAGCCAACTCTCTTATTTCTCTCTCCAGCAAACTCTCTCTTTCTCTCCTTCGCTCTCATTTCTCTCTCCTTCTCTCTGTTACTTTTAACTCTCTCTCATCCCCTCTCATATTTCTCCCCCTTATTTCTCTGTATCAACTCTACTCGTATTTCTCTCTTTCACACACACACACACACACACACACACACACACACACACACTCTCTCTCTCTCTCTCTCTCTCTCTCTCTCTCTCGCACACAGACTTTTTTCTCTCTCTCTCATTTCCTTTTCTTTCCCACTCCTAAGTTATGTTGGAATAATATAAGTATACAATATATAAGCAAGGTTCTTTGTTACTTCGTTCATCTGATTGGCCCTCACGACGACGGTTCACTGTTAAGACCCAGTCCTCCATAGTCACTCGTGATTGTAATTATGTTATATCCGTCTCCTCCACACCACTATCACAATGTCGAATCTAATTAATTGGCAAGGCTCAACTTGGCATTTTTGTTATTTAGTCAAGTTACTTTCATGCTTTTTTGAAATCGTCTTTTTTGTTTTAACGAAATGTGCTCTGGATATACGCATTGAAGTCTCCTAAAAATTATATATATATATATATATATATATATATATATATAAACATTTATTTACAATTAGAATTACCAACATATTTTATTATTTACACTACTTACATTCCGACTATTCTCCTCATCTTTATTGTTGTTATTACAACGTTTCGGCCGTTGTGCTCTCCGACCTTATCAGGTCTATATCGATCTGGGTAACCGTGAGAGAATTCCGGACTGAACCCTTTATTTAATCTTCGGAAACAAACCGTTCTCGTTCCACTGCTCATAATCTACGGATATCTCATCTAGTGTTAAGCTCGCTCTGAGTCCAAGTACACACTGCCCATGTCACCAAATTCACGAAACAATGTAACTCTTCACACGACATTAAAGATACTCCCTGGCATGGAAAGTCTGCTATAAGCTTGACAACATTTGCAATTCTAACACCAGCAGATCCAACAAGACGTGACTGTCCCTAGCTACAGTAGAATCTGTACTGCTCTAGAGTTTCAGTACATGGACCTTTACCAGAACAGAGGAATCATCTTTTTGTGTCCTGTCGGCACTCCTATATATTTAAAAACAAACAAACAAAAGAAGAAGCTTAACCATCCAGGACTAACTAGTGTAGTAAAACTGATTCAAAATATTAAAATGACTTAAAGCACAAAAAAAAAAAAAAAAAATTCGCGACCAATGCCGGTCTGTGTGTGTGGAGGGGATGATTACCACCCCTCAGTTGCGTCTCCACCTTCGGGTAGAGTGTTATTCAGTTGTGGCTCTCTCTGTTGATAAGGACACAGCTGGAAGAAAACTAAAACTGTAAGGTACCGGTCCAGGGAAACAGCTGCTCGAGAATGAAGCCCCCATTGCACTAAAGGGTGGGTATCACATCTCATCTCAGTGGAGAAACTGTGGCTAATAACCATTCAGCTGCCCAGATGACTAGGATCAAACTGTAGTATCTGTTTCAGCATCAGTCAGCAGGTCCACGTCTTCAGTCATCATCAGTAGCAGTCATCAACCTCAACCTTATAAATCGAAGTTCGAACTCGTCAAAAGCCACCGCTCCAACTAGCCAGCCATCTCCAGCAGGCCTCCCTCTACATGAACATGCAGAGATATTTTGCACTCAAAACCTATTTTTGTCGACGTATTTTATTCAACAAAAATAAATATGGCAACATTTTTTTTCGTTTTGTTTGTTGTCTTCCATCATTCAATACCTGTTTGTCGGCCAACAACCCACTCAACTGAACCTATACACGAATGCCGAAAATGTATCTTAGAGGGATCATGTCACTAATGCAGTTATATGACAATTCTCTGAGCCTTGGGATCGCCATAAGGGCCGGGGAAATATGACTGACGCTATTCGAATGAGGAAACATCAAACTTGTACTGTGACAACCTACGGACGGCACATGAAACTGGGGTGGGGGGAGGGAAGAAGATAGGCTCACTCAATAATTGATTGACTCTGCAATGACATTGGACGACATTCTTCTGATGAACTCAGAACTACTGTGTAAGCCCGAGATTATTGGCTCGAATTTGCGTCTGGCCTAACTAATAAACTAAGCAAGCTTTTTAAAAAAATTCGTGATTCGCAATATGGACCCTTATGTCCAACAATTGAGTCTGAGAAATTTTCAAAATGAACCTGAAGTTGGTCCAACGAAAATTAGTTGACTTTTGAATTTTATTTTTTCCACTGGTGTAAATTTATGAAAACACAAACAGTTTTTTTTATGAGCAAATACTTCAGTAATTATTTAAATAAAATTTCCGATAGTTTCTTCTTATAATAAAATATATTTTCAAATAATACTCTTTGCAATATAAAATAAAATAAATACGACAATTTGCCTATCGCACATGTTGTGAGTCCAGATAAAAATTGTTGAATATTTTATTTACTTAAGAACGATAATTCGTGTTTATTTAGCGGAGACGTTTGATCGGAAAATTTACAATTTTCTCGCTAGTCATCACTGATTGGTTAGAAAATATGAAGCGCGTAAGAACACGTCACAGAACATGTTTAATTACGTATCCCGCCAGAAATTTGAACAAGCATTCTTGATCCTATCATACTGTATTTAAGAAGGAGATTTTCGTCTGAATACTTAGTGAGAATTATTACTTCAACCAAGTGCCACTGATGTCCACGGAACTATTAACAATTGAATTTTACGAAGTTAAGAATCTCTTAACAGGAACACAAAATTTCAACTCACTCACTCACCCACTCACTCACTCACTCACTCACTCACTCACTCACTCACTCTTATATTCACTCACTCAAAGGAACAAAAAATTTAACCTTTTTCAAGAAATATCCTCTGAACTCATTTAAAAACAAGTTTTTCAACAATCTGTTCTGTTTAAATGCCTTTTGCTTTACAGTAAAATGAAGAGAATTTATTCATGCATAATTATATGAATTTTGCATTGATAAGACACATTTTCATTCCCTATTTACTCTCTCCACATCTAATAGCATTTACACATTTTGTATATTTCACAATTTAAATTTTATCTGTTTTGTTACCAAGTATCAAGAAATTCTTCGTTTATTATTTATCCATTTTTGTTCGAAGTCAATTGCCAAATGTTTAAAATCAAAAAGTGGTGAATAAAGGCGTATTTCCTACAGTGTTCATTTAATTTATTTTCTGTTTGTTTGAAGTAAGCGCTTTTGAGACATTGTGAGCTTGAGATACAATGTGACCGAATTAATTAAAAATATTACTTTAGTTTTTGAAAGCGCTATGTTATCTGTATTATATCAGGATTTATCCCGTTACAAAAATATTTTATTTGTGCTTATGTGGGTCTGAATTTTGTTTGACACCAAAACGGGTCACAAGAAAGGAAAAGTTGAGAGAGTAACAAATTCTTACCTAAGGGAGATAAATATGGAAAAAGAAATTCTTGTCCAAGGGAAATAAATTTTTTAAAAGTTGCGTCCCTTGTAACGCTCATGAATTTAAAATTTGTCTTGGAGTGCAACAGTTTTGTGAAGCTAAATTTCATTATTTTACGGAGTAAAGGTGTTTTTTCTTCGAAAGTGAATCTCGAAAATTAATCTCTGCGATCCCAGAAGCCTAAATTTACTTTGTTACATTTTTCAAAATCAAATTGGGTCTTTGATGCCTGAACGTATTCAATGTCAGGTAATGCGATGATTCTTTCAAATATTATTGATATTTCAATTAATTTTTCTTTTTTCTAGCAACAAATTATATAATTATCTCAAGAAAAAACAAATTTAAAATATTAAAAAACATATTTAAATTATTATGATACGTTTACAAATTTATTTTTAAATCCCGTGAGATATTTTAAAAATCATTTCGCTCTAAGCAAAGCAAGGAAGCCACTTGTTAAAGATAAAATTTTACATCTTGATTTGCGTCCCCTTCATTTGAAACTTTTTCCCTTTTGAAGTTACTTTACTCTTTCACTCTCTTATGTTAATCTTCATTCTTCAGTGAATAAACACGTGTGTAATTTTCCTCTTATAAATTGTGGACCTTTCTTATTTCAAATTACTGCCGTATATTTGAATATGTCTAATTTAATATGTTATGGAGCCAGGGTCGCGTATGACGGTGATGAAAAACAATTACGAGATGTTTGAAATTAAATTTATTGGACATCTACAAAGGCTGAAGTCGAAAGCTGAATTGAAGAAGGAAGATGATGAAATCCACGCGGAAAAAAAAAATGAAGACATATTCGCAGAATTAATCCAAGTTTTGGACGACAGAAGCTTGAATAGACTTTCGGGATGCAAAAGACGATAGGAGAAAAACGATGAAGATTTTAAGGGAGCATCGTCAGAAGGCAAAACGAAAATTATTGTCTTGTACACAGAACTTTCAACACTCGAGAAATATGGGGATGAAGACATTACTGGTTATATTATACGCCCCAAAAAAGCTATCACTGCTCTACGAAATTGTGGAGAGACAACAATTTCAGATCCGTTAGCGATAACTATTCTACTGAAAGGACTCCCACATAGTTTCAACACTCTAAAGGCGATAGTTAACCAAAATTCAAGACATCACTCCGTGCATATGAGAACACCGAACCTTCTCCCCAAAAAGGACACCATCATAAAAACATCGTATAAAAAAGACCCTCCCACGTGTTTTTCATTCAATAAAAATGGCCACTTCGCCAGAAATTTAACTAAAAGCAGATGATGTAAATTTTCAAAGTTTGGACACACGATACGAAATTCTGGAGAAAAAACAAAACAAAACAAATAAATATGTTGAAGAAAAAAGAGAGTTATGTAAATTGTTAGTCGATTGTGGGCCACTGCAGATATTATTAATGATAAAAATAATTGTCAAATTTGAACAGGATTTAAATTCAGAGGAACATTATATTGAGTTTGTCGATGGATCAAAGAAAAATAATATTGCGTGAAAGAAAGGAATCGCTAAAATCACTTTGCAAGATACAAATGGAAAAAAGACATAAGATTTATTTGAAAAATGTTTAATTCGTACCTAGTTTCAATCAAAACATCCTATCTGTACAGGCTGTTGTCGGAAAAGGCGTTATCGTGAAATTTTCACAAAACCATGCTTCACTAACTACCAAAGATGGCGTTAAATTTAGAATAAAGAAACGAAGAAATTGTGTTATGTGAACAAATGCGTAATAGAAATTGTCAACAACACCAGGCACGACCTGAACACGTGGCACAAACTATTCGGCCATTGCAATATTCCTGATATTTTGAAAATGGACACTGTTGTTGAGGGAATTAATATAACTGGAAAAGCAAGTTTTACATCACCATGTGAAACTGATACTCTGGGAAAAAAATGCCTAATGTGCAATCAAGAAAGCCAGACGACAAAGTTAAATTTCCTCCAGAACTAGTGCATTGTGATGGCTGGGGGAATAAAGCCCATTAATGTGGCTGGATTCAAGTATGTTATAACATTCACTGACGACTATTCAGGCTATGTGATGGCATATTTCTTCAAAAGTAAAAGCAATGCTATTGACGCCATGAAACAATTCTTGACTGATAGCACTCCTTTCAGAAGTGTTAAGAGACTAAGGAGTGATAATGGTTCAGAATCACAGAATTCAAATCACTTCTTGTTCAACATAAAATCCGACACGAAAAATATACCCTGTACTCCCCCAACCAAAATGGAACCGGCAAAAGAGGGTGGAGAAAATCATTCGAAATGTGTAGATGTATGTTGATTGAATCTCATTTGTTACGAGCTGTGGACATATGCCTTTCTTTGCGCCTGCTATATTCGTAACAGATTTTATAATCACCGACTGAAGTCAACTCTTTATAAGGCATTCAAGGGAATGAAACTAAATGTTGAAAATATGAACATTTTTGGTACAATAAGCTATGCATATGTGCAAGAGAAAAAAATTAGATCCCGGTTGGTAAAAAGTATTTTTATAGGATACGACAAATACAGGCAAGCTCATTTAGTATATATAAAAAGAAAAAAAAACTGTAAAGAAAGCATGATTGGTCACTTTCAGAGATAAATTTATTAACAATGAAGAGGAGACTGCTCAGGAAACTCAAAACTAAAATGAATGTGTTGAGACTAATCTTATTCCATTGATAAAATCTAATCAATTTGGAGAATAAGACAAATACATTTCTACCAGACTCTTTTGAGGGAGATAAAGATAATAGCAACAATCAACTTAGGGATCAGATTATCGAGAACGGGATAAATGATCATACAACACTCACTTGTGAAAACAAAAGCACAAGTTAGCAACTAAGACAAAGAAAACCTCCCACGTTTTTGAAAGTTATATTACAGGTAATGAACTAAATGATGAAGAATGTGTAAATTCCTCTGAAGCAAAAATTATCCCTGTGACGTATTATGAAGCCATAAATTTACTCGACGCAGAAAAATGGAAATGGTTAATGGAGAGAGATGGATTCCTTAAAAGAAAACAATACCTTCACTTAAACAACTCTTCCTGAAAACAAAAATGTATTAGTGGCAAATGGGTGTATAATATTAAAGAAAACGACACAAACAATATGGAGTACAAAGCAAGATATGTTGCAAAGATATGTTGCCAGATACAAGATGTAGATTACCATGAAACCTAAGCACCCACCACAAAAATGAGCACTATACGAACCCTAATGTACTTTTCTGTGCAATACGATTTGATAATCATGGATTCAGCATACCTGAATACTGAAATAGACTCTGATATATTTATCCAACAACCAGAAGGCTACGTTACTTCAGGCAAGAAGGGACTTGTTTCGAAATGAAATATATCACTCTATGGACGAAAACAGAGTGGTAAAAATTGGAACGATCTACTAAGTAAAGAACCTCTACAAGAAAATTTTAACCAAAGTATTATCGACCCATGCATATTTGGGAGGGTTAGTCAAAACAAAGTTATTAGTCTTGTATGGGTTGATGATATTTTGATTGCCGGTAATAGCATGAACATTTTAATGGAAGCCAAAACTCTACTCACGCAAAGGTTTGACATGAAGGACTTGGGTCAGATCTCACGATTCGTTGGTGTAGACTTTATAATAAAATCTGATGAAATAGAAATAAACCAACGTCCGTCTACTAAGAAAGTACTAAAAAAATTCAACATGCTAAGCTCAACGGCCTGCAAATATAAATTCATTTTTTCTAAAAAGCTGATGCATTTCACACTACAAAATATAGAGAGGCTATAATAGGAAACTTAATTTACTTATAAACTTGTACCAAGCTTGATATCTACATGGTCGTAAATAAAATATCCGACTACAACCAGAACTCCACAATGAACACTGGAATGCAGTGAAACATGTATTGAGATATTTGAAAGGAAGTATTGATTTTTATTTCTCTTTTAGGAATTGTGAAAGCGGTCTAAAATTATCAGGTTTTACTGATGCTGATTGGGAAAGCTCTGAAGACAGGAAAAGTACGTCCGAATATTGTTTCCCTCTAAACGACCAATCATCTCTTAGAAAAGTAAAAAGCAGCCTGGTGTAGCTTTATCTACCTGTGAAGCAGAACATGTAGCCATGACACCAACCATGCAGGAAGCAAAATACCTTCTACAATTAGTGAACGAGATAAACTGCACAAATGAACTGAAACAAGCAACATTACGTTAATCAGAGCGCAATTGACATAGCAAAAAATCCTGTTACAAATCAACAGGTAAAACACAGATATAAAATATCATTTTATACTGGACAAAATTAGCGATGGTACAACACAATATGTGCCAAGAGACGAGAATACAGCAGACTGCTTCACCAAGCCCCGAACAAGAAACCTCTTAGACACAGAACCCAAATGATCAGGATACAAAATTTAAAGGGGGAGGGTGTTAAAGATAAATCTGACATCCTGATTTGCGTCTCCTTCATTTGGAAATTTTCCCCTTTTGAAGTTACTTTTCTTTGTCACTCTCTTCTTATGTTAATTCTCAGTGAATAAACACGAGTGTAATTTTCCTCCCGTAAATTGTGGACCTTCGTTATTACAAGTTATGTTTGTGCTTCTGTAGCGCCAGTCCTTAAAGTTCAAAGAAGGATGGTCCCACTAAGACCTGCAGGGGTTATTTGCTCAAAGTCATTATTAAGCATTGACCCGAGAAAGATATTTCTGAATATTGTACAATAAGGGATTGATTGTGAGTGTTAATATCGGATAACTTTTTTGTTTTTGGTTTGGAAGATACTTTTTAAAATCAATTCACCCCAGGCAAGTCAATAAAACCACTAAGACGGAAGGGACGAAAAGTGGGGGAAGGGGGAAAACGAAACTGCTCTGCAAGTTTCAGCTTTAAGATGATCGCAGAATATATTGATAGTAAATAAAAGAATAAAATCCCTGTTGAAAATGTTGACATACTCACTCAAGTTTAGCACGACGAAATGCCATCAGATTATCTCCATCAGAACCGCCGCCGCTAACAAAGCTGCCGCCTCCACTGACTCCGCCGCCTCCACTGACTCCGCCGCCTCCACTGACTCCGCCGCCTCCGCTGCTACTAATAACACAGCAATCAATGTTTGATGTTCTCTCGAATACCTTTCTCGAAGACTCCATTCTACAGATACCACCTCCCTCGATTAGTTTCCCTCCAGCCACTGTTCGTTCTCCAGTCGCCAGTATCCCTGTGAGTTGTCCATGTGACGCCTGTTCGGCTGATTGCTGAATGGATAACGTTTCGGACCACTGACTGTTGGTGGCCATACCTGCTCCCATGAGATAAGCCTCCTTTTGTCGCAGATCTTGTTGGTGAGAAAAGTCCGACTCGAAAGAATTTTCCAGCGCCTCCTTCTGCAGTTGCTGCAGGCGGGAGTCAAACTGTTCGTCTGGGCACCTACAGAAAAAAAATGTTACAGAATCATTTCTCTTATTATTCAAGGAATTATTCAAATGATCATGCTTTTCTTTTTCACTTTAGCCTTACATTCCAACCAGGGCACTTTTCCACATTCACCAATATTCACCATCCTGCAATTTTTCTTTTTCTTTTTTATGAGCCGTGTCTCTTCAAGACGTAGGCGATCATAGATCACCACTTACCCCTATCTCTTGTTGCTGTTAACACTTCTTCTTTTAGTATCTTTCCCAAATCCTGTTCTGCCATTCACCTGCTCAAGCATTACCACAGGTAAGTAATGTCCCATTCCATTTTGATTGCAAAGGAAGACAGACGAAAAATAGAAGCTGTTCGGTTTTGGCGAGAAAAAGATGGCATACATGATTTGAAGTAAAAAAGACGAAAAGGAAGAATACTTATTTTCATAATTAGAAGAGAGCTAGGATTTTGTTTTTAAAGAAAAATATATCGTAATATTTCATTAATCAAATAAAATAATAAAATCAAACCTTTATTAAATTTAATTTTAAAAATACGTCTCTGTTCTGACATTATCCCAGATAAATAATAGACTATTCTGTTTTTATTGTTATCTGCATGATAATCAGGGATCCGAACCTTCGAGAAACTTCGATGGTGGCTATCCGGGTCTATTGTACTGTATTTTGTGAATGGTTTCTAGATCCTGAAGTAGTCTCTGGTAGGTGTTGTTTATGCGCGCATCTTCAGTCGGTGTTTGTCACTGCTTAATAGTCATGAAGTAAACCATCCAAAACAGATATTAAAGCAATCAATTTGAAAACATACTTATAAAATCCAATCTTCCAAAAAGCAGACCTCCAATTATACCAACTCCTACACCAATGTAAGGGGTCTACGTTCCAACTTTTCAGAAGTAAAACTCCATCTATTTCATGCGAAATCCAACCTTCTGTTCGTGTCTGAAATAGCTATCAATGTTTCAATCCTGCTGCAGGAGATCTCAATTCCTGGTTATTCACCCATTATAAAAAAATTCGAACACCTAAATCGCCACGATCAAGGACTCAGTGCCTACATAAAGGACCCGTTTCCTTGCGGTAGGAACACAAAAAACAAGTACCCTAACCTTCCGTATATTCATTCGTACCACATTCGTCTTTGCTAAGGTGAAGAGTCGGTAAACTTAGATCGAATATCAGAGAGGATAGACAATATCCTCACTGAATTTCCCTCAGCCATTTTTCACATATGTGGTGACTTCATTGCTCATCACAAAGAGTAGTTAGTTCACTCTAACAAAACTGTTGAGGAAGGTAAATATTGCAGTCTTCTTCACTGCTTATGATTTAACCCAGATCATCGAAGAACCCACCTGAGTCCCGGATGTGACGGGGCAGCAGGCAAACCTCCAGAAACTTTTTCTAACATCCTGCCCTGAGAAATACACAGCAAAAGTTTTACCCCTCCACTTGCACATCTAATCATTCCCAAATCAGTGTCCAGATTGACCCCAGACCAACGACATTCCCTGATTTACCGTTCCATAGAACAGTCTTTCGCTTTGAGAAGACACACCGGGGCAGCTTTCGGTCCTATATGACGGAAGCTCCTCTCCCAACCTTCTTCAAACATGTTATCTCTAAAACTACTGCCCCGTCATATCCTCCTCGACAGACAAGGTAAAGCTCTTCGCCTCGACCTTTGCCTCAAACTCAACATTAGATGACAAAGGCTAACCCCTCCCCAACTTCCCACGTCTTACTGAGCACAAGCTCAGTAACATACTCATTTTAGTAAACATTCATTCCCCAAAAAGCAACTGTCCCGGATAAAATTCTTCTGTTTGTCCTTAAGAATATCAACCCAGAACTATACCCGATTCTAGCAAAGTTATTTAACCGCTGCTTGAAGGAGGTATCTTTCCCAAGCATGTGGAAGGTGTCAAGTGTATGTCCGGTTTTCAAGATACTCACTCTCCCAGCACAGGCCTTGTAGTATACTCTGTATCAGCAAACTTTTTTAACGCCATTATTAACAAAAAAGGTCCTCGGACACCTGGATAGGAACAACCTCTTATGTGATGAGCAGTACAGATTTCGATCAGCCTTATCCAGTGCTGATGTTCTAACTAACATTACGCAAAAAATTAGCGAGACCCTTGACGACATACATACCACAAGGGCCATGCCATAGCATGATATATTTCGAAAGCTTTTGACAAGGTATGGCACAAGCTATCCGGTTATGGGATTGCTGAAAGAGTTTTCTCTATTATAAAGTCCTTCCTAATTTCTTGAGATGATATTGGGCCTCTTATATATTTTTATATAAGATCCATTGCTAAAGGTGCAGATAAAATAATTGGCTCCCTATAACGCTCTAAAAGTATCCTCAACCTTTATAAAAGCCGGATCAGGCCGAAAATGGCCTACTTTTGCTGCTCAGACCTCACTTTTCAGTCTTGACAGAGTTAAAAGCATATCCGAGTCCTTGTTAAAGAAGAATTATTTTCCACCCGCCAATATATATATATATATATATATATATATATATATATATATATATCTCACTCACGAGAGAGCGAGATGTGGCGAGTCTCTCACCACTCTAACGCTACTACATGGAAAGTTCTCGGATGAACTACATTAACTGGTTCCACCAGGTCTGACCTTCTTGGCTAGGACCCGCCATGCCACTTACATAGGAGCAAACCACCCACACTTCCTTCATATTCTATTGGGAGGACGTAATTTCCACTCAAAAAGCTTCTTTCCAAGAACTACGGCCATATGAAAAGAATTCCCAATAGGATGTTTCCTGAGCATTACAATCTTGACCTGTTCAAGACTAGAATAAACAGTTATTTTATCCTTCTATCTACATAAACAACCCCTTAAATTAAACCTATACCTTAAATAGCCCAAGGAGCTTGTACAGAAAACTGAAAAAAAACAAAAAAAAACAAAACAAAACATAGCTAACAGTGTGCTATAACGAACATCGAAAGCACATGAAGTAATATTTTGGGACTCAAGAGACTTCTCTTGCATTTGGAAGATTTTTCCGGATATAAGCGCCAAGATAGCTAACAGTGTGCAAAAACAAACGTCGAAAGCACATGAAATAATAATTTGGCAATCAAGAGACTTCTCTTGCATTTGGAAGATCTTTCTGGATATAAGCACCAAGGGCTTGCATATGGATCTTAAAAACTTTTCGACAAAGAAGAATGTTTTTTTAATCATTTTGCCCCAAGCAAGGCAGAACTGTCACTGGTGCACAGGATGTTACATAAGAAGTGAGTGATGAGAAAGTGAAACAAGTTACAGTGGGTGTCAGAGAATGGATAAGAGAAGGAAGAGAACACTGGTATGAAGACGGCTGCATGAGAGTTAAGTGAAAAGAAAGAATAATATGATACAATGGTTGTCAGGGAAAGAATGCGAGTCAAGGAGATAAGCGATTCCAATTGACAATGCATTTAAATTCTTGGAGATTGTAGCTGTCAGGGA
Source organism: Ascarosepion bandense (assembly GCA_037127315.1). NCBI lineage: Eukaryota > Metazoa > Mollusca > Cephalopoda > Sepiida > Sepiidae > Ascarosepion > Ascarosepion bandense. The sequence goes on from JBBBDQ010030275.1 coordinate 820,537, forward strand.
AGCAAATATATGGAAGGAAATTCCGTAGGCGGGAAGTGCGAACAAAAAAGCTATTGAATTAGTAGTTGCGGTTACATTTGATCGGTTTTCACATAGTCGCTAGTCTAGTAGCTCGAGTAAATTCATGCAGAAGAGGCACCAGGGAGATAAGCTCATCGGAGCAGAAGCCGTGAAAGTATTTGTAGAAGAGACAGGGGGAAGGCACATTACCTCGGTGAGAAAGTAACTAAAGTTGAGCTACCAGGTCGGGATCAATTACATTGCAGATTCTCTGTTGAATTTTGTCAAGAAGATCGACCAGATGTAACAGCAGTATACAATGATTTATATATTTGCAAGATGGTTTCGGACAATAAAAACTTCCTGATTCTACACAGTGAACCAACCTTCCTAGCAGCAGATTTAGCTATGAATTTAATATAGCTATTCAACTTGAGGTTGGCCGATAGAGTTAGGCCGAAGAAGCGTAGTGCTTTTCTTTCAGGGAGACTAGCCTGATCTATGGTGATGGGGTGGGGTGTAGAAGCGGTTGTCTATGGTTGTTAAAGAATAGCAGCTTCGTTTTGGAAGCACTAAAATTTACGAGCCATTTCTTACCCCAGTTCACCACACAGTGGAAGTCGTTTTCAAGATCAGCAGCGAAGTTTGATTTGGCATCGGCAGATTTCTTATCGATGCAGGAGTAAATTGTTGTGTCGTCAGCATAAATGCCTACTAGGGATTTTATTACATCAGGAAGATCGTTGATGAATATCACAAAAAGCGTAGTACCTAGAATAGAGCCTTGAGGGACACCCGCATTTCTTATGGTAGTATCTGGAAGCATGTCCGTTCAATACTACCTTCATTACGCTACTTGAAAGGAACGACTGGATTAGGTCAAACAAGCATCCAGGACAATGATTGGGATTCCGTCACCCCAGCTCGCCTTACGGGGAGTCAAGCTTTGAAATTATGTTAGAGGCCAGCGAAGGGATAATGTGAACGTAACTGAAGTGAGCTTCAGTATTAGGTGGGAAGTCAGGTGGGAAGTCAGGTGCGGATACCCCAAAGGAATCAAATGTTGAGTTGTTGGAGAATCTGCGAGCAAAGCATTCATCCTTGTCCGCTGAAGATGTGTGGAACTCAAATTCATTGATTAATAGCGGGTATGTGGCCTGGAACAGAGAATTCATTGGTAGTAATAGAATTTAGAATTGGAATTAGTTTTGTAAATAGAGATATCACGAGAAATGATTCTAAACGATAGAAATTGGAACGAATGCCATGAATATTAGGGATAGAAATGTTGAGGGGGAAGGTGATATTTTTGTTAACTGGTTAATTCGTATTTATTGTCCTAGTATTTGACATAAGATGATTTGTTTTAGGAAAAACAGACCGGAATAATTATCGCTATCTATCGTCTATGGCAATACGAAGGGGCCGGAAGGTATACATACTTTTATATATGTATTTCACTTCTTGTTATCATCCTTAACATAAATATTACATTCCTTGTTCCAGTGTCTTTAACTCTTTTTATAGTACTTCTCTTTTATTAATACAATTAAAGTCGTTTAGAATTAGGTCGCAATAGAATGGCACTTAGAACTCACATTACTAACAATGGAATGCAAGATAAGCATATTAATTATTGCTCTACAGCATGAGACATAAGTGTAACAATTATTTATGAAATACAATTTTTTTTAGAAATATCAAAGTTTTGTGCTGACATACAAAGCGGTTAATCTAGTAATTTACCTTTTCATTGTTTCAATCCAGGCTCTTGGTATCTTCAAGTTACTACAAAGAATAAAAATAGCGATCGTTTATTATTCGTATTTGATGGTATTAAGGGCATTTAGCTTTAACTAACTTCACTCAAAGCGATCGTTTTTTTAATGCATTTTGATAAAAGTTATTATCGGAGTTAACAAATTGGGCAATATTTGAAGACCCAATATAATTAATTTACTTTGCAGCTCATGGAAATATGTTCGCTGAGTTCCTTTTTTCATCACAGTTAATATAAACGTAATTCGTTATTGTATTAAATACGCTCAGTACAATTAAAGAAATAATTTGAAAACATTCGGTAGGTATATCTTCACTTCGTGATCACTGAGACCAATACAAATTAACAGTTCAAAAAATGCATGCATGAATAAATATTATTGCATACACGCTTAATGTTTATATAAAAGTTTAGTGAGAAAATGTGTATGCAACAAAAACGTATGTGTAAATGCTGTTTATGTCTTGCTACTCTAAAACATCTAAACTTTATCGTATGTGGCTCTTACGTTAAGCAAATTTGGTTAACCCTGGCTTATAAGAAGAAAATCAATCCAAAATTTAGTTGTACTGGGAAAAAACGAATGGGAAAAGAACTGACTTTTTGTCAGAAGTGTAAATGATATTCTAAAAGATGAAACAGGTATATCATAGATGTAAACAGATACAAAACAGATGTATAACATACATATAGCACATTTATCACAGGTATAAAACATGTATAACAGAGGTATAAAATATATATAACATATATAACAACAGTACAAAAAAATTATAACAGATGTATAACAGACATAAAACAGATGCATAACAGATGTATAAAAGATGTATACAAAATAGAGAACATATATATATATATATATATAACATAAGTAAATAACTTACTTATATAGTTTAAGATGACAAGTTTTTCTAAAAGGCGTAAGTTACATCTATCTCCTTTTCCGTTGTAACATTTGGATTTAGCTACAATATTCCAAGTAATAATTAGGTTATCGTTATTGTTTTTTTAATTTTCAATAATATATGGATAAAGCAGTACTTTTGCTGTATTTACTGTTGTTTAAAATCATATGGGATTATCCACATGTAGTCTTAGTATATTTAAATTTTTTACTCTTCTTATTAAAACGGAGTAACCTAACTTTATAAGATTTAACTCCCATGAACATCGAGTTAACTTAAATTAAAATCTATTAAACTGTTAATTTGTAATATTTTCTTGATGATTGCATAACACATGAAACTCTGAGTTGTGTCATCAACGTAGGACAATTTGTATATTTATTAATATATATTATAAATTATATTTTAGAACATATCCAAATTACAATCTACTACAAAAGTGTACATTTTGTTTCAACATTGAAAGAACAATGTCTCATCAGCTAGTAAACGTTGCTTTTTTGAAAAGAAATGAAAGTGATGTAATATTAAGGTTGTATAATTCATTTCCTACCTAAACCTGGCGCCTTACTTTGATTCTTTCTCCATGTCTTTTTAGCTCTTTCTCTCTCGTTTTCCTCTTTTTGTTTTTATTTCCTCTGTGTCCTTTTTATGATTCCCCATTCTAGTTCCTCATTTTCCCTACCCTCTTTACCTCGCACACACACACACACACACACACACACACACACACACACACACACACACACACACACAAAATTTCGCGAATAAAAAGAAGTGAATTTCTGTCTTTTAAAAAAAAATAATGTTTACTAGATGATGAGACATTGTTCTTTCAATGTCGAAACAAAATGTACACTTTTGTCGCAGATTGTAGTTTGTACATGTTCTAAAATATCATTTATAATAAATATTCATACGTCTATTTCTATATTGAGCACTGTTTTAAATAAATGTTTTGAACTTTGTTAATATTTTCTTCGTTCAAATTCATTTGGATATATATATATATATATAGCTCACTTCATACTACATTGAGCACTGTTTTATTAACACCTGAATAATAGTGTTCTATATGCATGCACTATCATCTGTATATTAATACATATAACTATCTATATCAGGAACTACTTGCATGTGTTAGAAAAATAATGTATTTGATTGGTTGATTTATACGTACTAGTCTCCTTCATTTTGTCCAAACGACCAATCACTGGGAATGGATTCGACATCTGTGGTACTGGAATTGAAATAAAGAAAATTGTTTTTTTTAAGTCTGTGGGTCGTTTAAGTTAAAAATTGGTTAACAACGTAAATTTAGAAATATAGAATTAGTTGGGTTATAAGACAGCACCTTTAACTATTATGACTTTTCTCACAATCTAGCTTTAGTAATAGACCTACAACTGTCAGCAAGAGATCAGTATTAAAAATAGAAATCTAACAGTGGAAGCTCGAACCTTGCCTCTTGGAAATCGGAACGGGATTGTTGTTATTTGTTCTTAGTATAAGGCATGCATTGTAGGAATTCGTTAACATTGTCATTTTCTCTCTCACCCTAGATTTTTTTCATTCATTTTATTTTCGCATGGACTTTCAATCTCATCCAAGATCATCTTCAGAGATGAAATGCTGAAACAAAAATTTATGTAGTTGACCGTTATGAATTTTTGTGCTTGCGTGTGTGGGGGAGACGATTAAAAAATTTGCTATGTAAGGGAAATAACTTAATTTATATAAAAAATATAGTTTCCTTGTTTGAAAACATTACATTATAATTTTAATTTTGTAACATTACAATTTAGATATTTTAAAATCTTGCTGTTATAAACATTTTAGAAAGTGATTGCTATACTAATAATTTATTTTATTTAGTGTCGGTTTTAATTTTTATAAAGAAAGCTTCGAGAAATTGAAGTCTTTTTTTCTTGGGGGAGTATACTTGTATTGTCGAAAAAATTTCACTAAATTATGAATGTAGAATGTAGAATTATCGAAATTGAATCGAGTATATGTAGGTGTAAGTCTCCTCGATAATGTTATTATGTGACCACAATAATATGTTTATTTTTTGGTCAGAGACACAATCTCCCAAAGAATATTGGTATACAACATTAGTCTTTTACAAAATATTAGTTGATGGAGAGAAGCAATTGCGGATGATTAAGTTGGCTGGTAATGGATGCTACGAATGTTAGCTATATATCCAGTCAATTGTACTAAAATCATGAGCAGTTGACTCATGGTTCCTTGAGTTTTTTGGTTCAAACTTTGAGGAAGAGGCAGCTCGTAAAAAACAAAAAACAAAAAAAACAAAAAAAAAACAAAAAAACAAAAAACAAACAAACAAACAAGCAGACTCAAAACAAAGCGACATTATACAATTATTAAAGATGTATGTTGCGAATGACATCTCCATATCTAATCAACTGTACCAAAATCATGATCAGTTGATCTGTGCTCCCTTGAGCTACCTTACTAAAACTTGGAGTAGGAATTACGCGAAAAACAAAATAGCAACAACAACACCGGCAACAACAACAATAAAATAATAATAAACAAAATATTGGAGGCAACTTTTCCAATATCTTTCAACAGAAAAGCACGATTGAAGAAAAGCAAAAAAAAAAAAACACACAGTGCTTGACAATGTTAAACAATATTTTAACTCACTGTCTGTTTTCTTCAATTCATATTTAAAAAGAACATATTTTCAAGAATAAAAATGCATAAATCTACAAAAACTGATAAGTCTTTGTACTATAGAAATTATTACGGAGCCGCCAACTGGGTGTCCCGTGATTGGATGAAAAACAACCAATCACGGGCTACCTTTTTAGATTTTCAACAAACTCCCCACGTGAGCGGGTTTTACAAACTCCCTTCTGCTTTTGCTTTTACAGACAAGATGTCCCCGTCTGCTCTCCACCATCTAGACCCAGGATACGTGAGGGGATTTGACAGCAACTGAAGCACAGAAGTCATGGCTCTATTTCTGCAACCCAGCCACAACGACACAGGAAATATAAACTGCTAAAAGGACGCATCTTTCAGATAAGTTCCGCAAACCCGACTGTTTGCAAGAGACTATCCTTCGTTCTTTTCTCTCTTTTCTTGTGAATACAAATTTATAACATCTTCATTTGTCTTTGTGTTCCTTTCTTCTCACCGGTGTCACAATATTGTTACCAATTAAAATTGGGAAATTCACAATAGTACAAACGTTGCTTGTCTTGTAATGAAAACACGGCTGTGGTAATCAACGCGTCCAATCGAATGAAACGCCGTCAGCGTGAACGCATGAAACTGAAACATGTTCATAATATGATGCTGATAGTTACGCATGAGAATAGTTACGTATGCAAATTACTAACTTCCCGGCTCGGGAGAAAAACAGAATGACAGGAGAGTTCCATAAGATTTATACTAAGCTATTTGGTTGATTCCTATGAGTAATTATTCAACTAGCGGAAACTATCAAGATGAACAAGATCACCGTCAGTGATTTGTCCATACTTTTGAAATGAGATAGTATTTACACTATTTACATTGTTCGGACTACTGTCCTTATCTTTATTGCCATGTTTACGAGGTTTTGTCCGTTGTATTCTCCGGCGTTCCTCAGGTGCTAGGAATTTCAAACCAAACCCTTTATTTCGATCACTGGGGTATATCATTCTCATTCCTTGTGCGATGCCACTTCCGGTAGCCATGTAGTTATTTCTTTTTAACTCTCTAAGTTATGAGTTCATAACTGCTGTAGCCTGGTATTGAACTCACAACTCTTGACACATAGCCCAGACGTTAGTTAGTTCCAATGACTTGACCCAAAGAATTGTGAGTTCAATATCAGGCTACAGTAAATAGTATAAATATTACCATCATATTAAGCACGTTTCATTTGCTCTTCTCTTATCTGTTGTAATAATAATAATAATAATAATAATAATAATAATAATTAGAGATGAGTGCAATTTAGAAAAAAGAAAAAGAAAAGAAAAGGCAACGTGTAAAAATGTTTAACAATATTTCGACACTATTCTTTCCTTCTTCAATTTATAATTAAACATGATAAAACACTCTTTTTTTTCTTTTCTTAAATCGATCTGCTCTCTAATCGCGGGAAGAATTAGGGCTATCCTTTTATTTAATAATAATATTAATATTAATAATAATAATAATAATATGAATTAAAATCAGTAGGAATGTGTGTTTTACTTACCTGTCTCCTTGTCGGATTTTCGTATCTTTCATCGGCCACCAGAGAAGCATGATAAACGCGCCCAACAGGAAAAAACAAATGAATCCAAAAAAGATGGCGATCATTTTTGTACTGGAATCATCGTAGGAAATGGGGATAGTTAGTCCCACCGGAAGTGGCGAAATCCCGTGAACATCGACTGGTAATATGGCGGAGAAATGCAAGTTTTAAACAATTCATGAAGAGATTTTATTTTGTAAGGAAAAAGAATCAAACGATAAACTATTTTAATCATTATCATAATTCCATCAATCTTTCAGATGAATATCCTTATCTTCATTGTTTTGATTCCATTATTTCAGACGATGTATTCTCCAGCTCTCCTGATACTGTCTAAAGGTACGAGAAGAAGTGTTAACAATCCATTACGTTTTGAATTAATATCCTAATTTTTAAAAAAATTCTTTGAAATTATTTGGTGTAACATAAGTTCGCCAAATATGGTTCTCAAAGTTTGTTTTTTTTGTTCCGGTGAGACAGCGGATTCGTTTAACTTCGTTTTTATTGTTACTTTTCATTTATGGTTGAATATGTTTAAAAAAAAAAGAAGATTATTACGAACTTACTATGATGACAGTTGACCGAAAAACTGATTGCTTTTGACGGGCTTTCAAGAAATCTACCTGATTTTTCAAGATAGATAGATAGATAGATAGATAGATAGATCGATCTATCTATCTATCTATCTATCTATCTATCTATCTATCTATCTATCCCACTTTGCTCATATGTACACGAAGAAAATGTACATAAAGAGAAAGAGGAAGCGGGCCTCGGAGAACGGACAGGAAAGACACCTGTTAATGTGTTCCTCTTCCCCCTTACCTATGTCTCATCTAAACTTTGCTCGCTTATTCTCATTCAGAGCCGATATCCCTTACACCAGAACGCACATTTTAAAAGTGAGTCAAGTGTCATACATAATACACGCTTGAGCGATCATGTCTCGGAAAGAACATGACTGACTGGGCCGAAGATTGTCCCGAAGTAGTTTGCCATTACTTTCTGCGGTAGATTGGTTGCCAACCAAAGTTATAGAACCCTGTCTGTTTTGTTATTTAATCCATAACTGGAGGGAAGAGACGGGTTAATACCCTTCCCAAGGGTATTTGTGCGTAAGTGAATGCAACGAATTCAACTGGAATTCGAAATCGGATCCCCAGTTAAATGTCAAAATCATATCTATCATATCTATCATATCTATCTATCTATC
>JBBBDQ010030289.1:0-10148 GCA_037127315.1 Ascarosepion bandense
ATAATCAAGGTGGTTTCAGTCTGGGGAGTTAGGTGGCCAGATGTAAGGGGTGATGTGATTGCAGAAATAGTTCAACAGCCATGACTGCATTCTGCTAGTGTTCCTTAAGAGGATGGTTGGTTCAAATGCAGCCCCACACATAATAATCAAGGTGGTTTCAGTCTGGGGAGTTAGGTGGCCAGATGTAAGGGGTGATGTGATTGCAGAAATTGTTCAACAGCCATGACTGCATTCTGCTAGTGTTCCTTAAGAGGATGGTTGGTTCAAATGCAGCCCCACACATAATAATCAAGGTGGTTTCAGTCTGGGGAGTTAGGTGGCCAGATGTAAGGGGTGATGTGATTGCAGAAATAGTTCAACAGCCATGACTGCATTCTGCTAGTGTTCCTTAAGAGGATGGTTGGTTCAAATGCAGCCCCACACATAATAATCAAGGTGGTTTCAGTCTGGGGAGTTAGGTGGCCAGATGTAAGGGGTGATGTGATTGCAGAAATTGTTCAACAGCCATGACTGCATTCTGCTAGTGTTCCTTAAGAGGATGGTTGGTTCAAATGCAGCCCCACACATAATAATCAAGTTGGTTTCAGTCTGGGGAATTAGGTGGCCAGATGTAAGGGGTGATGTGATTGCAGAAATTGTTCAACAGCCATGACTGCATTCTGCTAGTGTTCCTTAAGAGGATGGTTGGTTCAAATGCAGCCCCACACATAATAATCAAGGTGGTTTCAGTCTGGGGAATTAGGTGGCCAGATGTAAGGGGTGATGTGATTGCAGAAATTGTTCAACAGCCATGACTGCATTCTGCTAGTGTTCCTTAAGAGGATGGTTGGTTCAAATGCAGCCCCACACATAATAATCAAGGTGGTTTCAGTCTGGGGAGTTAGGTGGCCAGATGTAAGGGGTGATGTGATTGCAGAAATTGTTCAACAGCCATGACTGCATTCTGCTAGTGTTCCTTAAGAGGATGGTTGGTTCAAATACATCTCCACACATAATAATCAAGGTGGTTTCAGTCTGGGGAATTAGGTGGCCAGATGTAAGGGGTGATGTGGTTGCAGAAATTGTTCAACAGCCATGACTGCATTCTGCTAGTGTTCCTTAAGAGGATGGTTGGTTCAAATGCAGCCCCACACATAATAATCAAGGTGGTTTCAGTCTGGGGAGTTAGGTGGCCAGATGTAAGGGGTGATGTGATTGCAGAAATTGTTCAACAGCCATGACTGCATTCTGCTAGTGTTCCTTAAGAGGATGGTTGGTTCAAATGCAGCCCCACACATAATAATCAAGGTGGTTTCAGTCTGGGGAGTTAGGTGGCCAGATGTAAGGGGTGATGTGATTGCAGAAATTGTTCAACAGCCATGACTGCATTCTGCTAGTGTTCCTTAAGAGGATGGTTGGTTCAAATACATCTCCACACATAATAATCAAGGTGGTTTCAGTCTGGGGAGTTAGGTGGCCAGATGTAAGGGGTGATGTGATTGCAGAAATTGTTCAACAGCCATGACTGCATTCTGCTAGTGTTCCTTAAGAGGATGGTTGGTTCAAATGCAGCCCCACACATAATAATCAAGGTGGTTTCAGTCTGGGGAATTAGGTGGCCAGATGTAAGGGGTGATGTGATTGCAGAAATTGTTCAACAGCCATGACTGCATTCTGCTAGTGTTCCTTAAGAGGATGGTTGGTTCAAATACATCTCCACACATAATAATCAAGGTGGTTTCAGTCTGGGGAGTTAGGTGGCCAGATGTAAGGGGTGATGTGATTGCAGAAATTGTTCAACAGCCATGACTGCATTCTGCTTGTTTTCCTTAAGAGGATGGTTGGTTCAAATGCAGCCCCACACATAATAATCAAGGTGGTTTCAGTCTGGGGAGTTAGGTGGCCAGATGTAAGGGGTGATGTGGTTGCAGAATTTGCTCAACAGCCATGACTGGTTTCTCCTGCTTGTGTGGTATGGTGAAGAGTCCTGTTGCCAGGCATAGAATCTTCCAGCAGCCATCCTCTTGACTTAGGGCAGCACTGCCTCCTCAAAGCACTTAATGTAGTAGGCCCCTGTGTTGAGTTTGAGGTCCTTTGGAAAAATGAATAGAAGCATAATTTCACCATTACTAGTGATCATTCCAAATAGCTTCGTAATCATTATTAAACTCATCCAACTCTTACCAAATTCTTGGCACTGTCTTCAGATTGACACCCAAACACTCTGAAATATTCGTACTGGAGTTTCCAGAATAAATGTCAAGCAGTTCAGTATGCGATTTCCGAATTTCTGGTGGAGTAAATTACCTTATGTGCTCTTTTCCTCACTGATGGTGCCCGACTGACTCTACTATACTGTGCAGTTGACAAAATCAAAAACCAACAACACGCATATGCAAAATTGAAAATATAAACTGGCGATTATTTATCTATTGCAACCTGTATTTATTTGTTCACTAGCAGTATAGCCCAGCGTTGCTTGGGTGTAATAAAAGCTTTAAAACTAATCCATGGTCCTGGAACTCAGACTCTTTGGATGTTGGCATGAAAGACTAAAAGCAATAGGTTTTTTTTTTGTTTTTTTTTAATTGTTTTACCCCGAGCAAGGCGGAAATGCCACTGATGTGCAGGGGGCTACATAAGTGTAAAAAGATTAATTAGAAGAGAGTGAAGAGGAAGACGAACCATTAGAAAGGAGCAATAGAAAGCTGAGAATGCAGGTGTGATGACAGTTTCAAAGGTGGAGAGAAAGGAAAGGATATATGGGGTGGGGAAAGAGCTAGAGCCAAGTGGTTAAGAGTTGAGGAAGCACCAGTGACTTAAGTTCATCCGAGCAGAAGCCATGAAAGTATTTATAGAACAGACAAAGGGAGGCCACATTTCGTCGGTGGGGGAGTGGCTGTAGTCGAGCCACCAAGTCAGTACCTATCACATTACTGATTCTCCTTTGGAGCCTGTCGAGAACACCGAGGTGAATGGCAAGGGCGCCTGACCATATATGGCAGCAGTATTCCATGCACGGAGTGGTTTCCAGTTAAAGCGAAACCGTAGACTGAAAGAAAAATGAATGGATGTAAGTTAAATTTTGATTTCCTGGTATCAATATCACATAAGTTTTTTCGTTGTAAACTGAATTTTGAAGGCTACATAAGTCCTTTGAGTAAATGGTATCATGGCTGAGACTAAGAACTACAATTATATCTACTTAGAGTCAAACCCAAAGCAAAAACTAAAATAGAAGAGCTGAAAAAATACAGACATACAGGCAGATAAACAGACACACACACAAGCATTTTGCCTTTTATATATATATATATTATCGATTTTCTGCACTATTGTAAGAACTGCAACCTTGAAACTTCTGAATATCATTTCTTATGTCTTTGTCTATGAGTGTATCAAATTTGATTAAAATCGAACCACTCCTTCTATAACCCAGTTTTTTCGATTATTGATTTTCGATATTTTTCAGGGGTACCTCGACACAAAACCTAGCTAAGAACACTCACAGACACTTATAGTACAACTGTGTAAATTTTCAAGAAAATAGGTTCAGCCATTTTGGTGTCTATAAGTAATGGACACACACACACACACACATGAACACACACACAGACAAAGTTCAATTTATAAATAATTTTAGATTCTAAAGTGACTTTTAAGCCCTGCTAAGTTGTTTTACTTCAATATAAAATGGCACCAATTTACCCATTACTCCCTGTATATGAACAGAAGCTGCCAAATATTTACTTTCAACTTTTGATACAGTTCAAAAGCGTTTCCTTATTTTTGTGGGTGACAAATTATTTTCTGTTCTAAAATCCCTTCCTCACAGATAAAATGTTGCAAGCCTGTCACTGCTCTGTCCCTATTTGCATGGAAAGTGCTTAGATGAACTATATTCTTTAGTTTCACCATATGTTCAATCCCTGTATCAATATCAGAATATTTAAACCCTCTTTTCTTGTGAAATAAGGAACATGCAGCCACAGTGTAGTATCTACAAGAGCACTTTAGCCATATTTTTTGCTTTGTCTTACATGAATTTGAAAACTCAGTCAAGGAGAAACAGATACTCTACATTAATCCTAAACTTAGAATCAGTTATTACCCTGGTTTCTTGGCAGAATGCACATATACTAGGGTACCTGATACAAGTATGCATCAATGCATAAATAATTTTATCAAATTTCACAGGTACTATGATAGGAAAACATGCAGACTTATATAATGAATATAAAAATATTATACTTGTAAAATAAATTTTTTGAAATAAAATCAGATAAAAGTCCTGAATTTCTATTTGAAGTTTATGTAACAAATTCAACGCCTAGCAAAAATTATAGAATCCTTGAACTTAGAAGAGGTCATTCACCTAATATTTTTAGATTGCAGCAAATAATATTTTTTTTTAATAGCTTAACATTCTAGTTTGATAAAATATACCTAAAATGAATTCAATTAAATTATTCAATTAATATCATATTTTAGAGAGCAAGCAAAGAAAAAAATCATCGAATTACTTTGTAATTTGCCTTTCTACAACAAATTCCAGTACAAATCTAGATATGTAAATTATTCTGCAGTTAAAATATTAGAGAGTTGAGACTTAACTAACTGAAAGGAAGCACAAAAAGAGCTGTTAATTGAAACAATATAAAAGACTATAAAATTATTTTAAGAAGGAAATTCATCGTGGAATGCAGCAAAAGATGCTGGTTCTTCCCAATCAGCTGTGTCTAATATTTAGTGAAATTATTGGTTTTTCCACTGATGGTACAATATTTAGTGAAATTATTGGTTTTTCCACTGATGGTACAATATTTAGTGAAATTATTGGTTTTTCCACTGATGGTACAATATTTAGTGAAATTATTGGTTTTTTCCACTGATGGTACAATATTTAGTGAAATTATTGGTTTTTCCACTGATGGTACTGCAATATTTAGTGAAATTATTGGTTTTTCCACTGATGGTACAATATTTGGTGAAATTATTGGTTTTTCCACTGATGGTACAATATTTAGTGAAATTATTGGTTTTTCCACTGATGGTACAATATTTAGTGAAATTGTTGGTTTTCCTGATGGTACAATATTTGGTGAAATTATTGGTTTCACTGATGGTACAATATTTGGTAAAATTATTGGTTTTTCCACTGATGGTACAATATTTAGTGAAATTATTGGTTTTCCACTGATGGTACAATATTTAGTGAAATTATTGGTTTTTCCACTGATGGTACAATATTTAGTGAAATTATTGGTTTTTCCACTGATGGTACAATATTTAGTGAAATTATTGGTTTTTCCACTGATGGTACAATATTTAGTGAAATTATTGGTTTTCCACTGATGGTACAATATTTAGTGAAATTATTGGTTTTTCCACTGATGGTACAATATTTAGTGGTGGTTTTCCACTGATGGTACAATATTTAGTGAAATTATTGGTTTTTCCACTGATGGTACAATATTTAGTGAAATTATTGGTTTTTTTCCCACTGATGGTATTACAATATTTAGTGAAATTAGTGGTTTTTCCACTGATGGTACAATATTTAGTGAAATTATTGGTTTTTCCACTGATGGTACAATATTTAGTGAAATTATTGGTTTTCCACCTGATGGTACAATATTTAGTGAAATTATTGGTTTTTCCACTGATGGTACAATATTTGGTGAAATTATTGGTTTTTCCACTGATGGTACAATATTTAGTGAAATTATTGGTTTTTCCACTGATGGTACAATATTTAGTGAAATTATTGGTTTTTCCACTGATGGTACAATATTTAGTGAAATTATTGGTTTTTCCACTGATGGTACAATATTTAGTAAGTGTGGTTTTTCCACTGATGGTACAATATTTAGTGAAATTGTTGGTTTTTTCCACTGATGGTACAATATTTAGTGAAATTATTGGTTTTTTCCACTGATGGTACAATATTTGGTGAAATTGGTTTTTCCACTGATGGTACAATATTTGGTGAAATTATTGGTTTTTCCACTGATGGTGCAATATTTAGTGAAATTATTGGTTTTCCACTGATGGTACAATATTTAGTGAAATTATTGGTTTTTTCCACTGATGGTACAATATTTAGTGAAATTATTGGTTTTTCCACTGATGGTACAATATTTAGTGAAATTATTGGTTTTTCCACTGATGGTACAATATTTAGTGAAATTATTGGTTTTCCACTGATGGTACAATATTTAGTGGGGGTATTGGTTTTTCACTGATGGTACAATATTTAGTGAAATTATTGGTTTTTCCACTGATGGTACAATATTTAGTGAAATTATTGGTTTTTCCACGATGGTACAATATTTAGTGAAATTATTGGTTTTCCTGATGGTACAATATTTAGTGAAATTATTGGTTTTCACTGATGGTACAATATTTAGTGAAATTATTGGTTTTTCCACTGATGGTACAATATTTAGTGAAATTATTGGTTTTTCCACTGATGGTACAATATTTAGTGAAATTATTGGTTTTTCCACTGATGGTACAATATTTAGTGAAATTATTGGTTTTTTCCACTGATGGTGATATTTTAGTGAAATTATTGGTTTTCACACTGATGGTACAATATTTAGTGAAATTATTGGTTTTTTCACTGATGGTACAATATTTAGTGAAATTATTGGTTTTTCCACTGATGGTACAATATTTAGTGAAATTATTGGTTTTTCCACTGATGGTATAGTATTTAGTGAAATTATTGGTTTTTTCCACTGATGGTGCAATATTTAGTGAAATTATTGGTTTTTCCACTGATGGTACAATATTTAGTGAAATTATTGGTTTTCACTGATGGTACAATATTTAGTGAAATTATTGGTTTTTTCCACTGATGGTACAATATTTAGTGAAATTATTGGTTTTTCCACTGATGGTACAATATTTAGTGAAATTATTGGTTTTCCACTGATGGTACAATATTTGGTGAAATTATTGGTTTTTTCACTGATGGTACAATATTTGGTGAAATTATTGGTTTTTTCCACTGATGGTACAATATTTAGTGAAATTATTGGTTTTCCCACTGATGGTACAATATTTAGTGAAATTATTGGTTTTTCCACTGATGGTACAATATTTAGTGAAATTATTGGTTTTTCCACTGATGGTACAATATTTGATGAAATTATTGGTTTTTCCACTGATGGTACAATATTTAGTGAAATTGTTAGTTTCCACTGATGGTACAATATTTAGTGAAATTATTGGTTTTCCACTGATGGTACAATATTTAGTGAAATTATTGGTTTTTCCACTGATGGTACAATATTTAGTGAAATTGACGGTTTCACTGATGGTACAATATTTAGTGAAATTATTGGTTTTCCACTGATGGTACAATATTTAGTGAAATTATTGGTTTTTCCACTGATGGTACAATATTTAGTGAAATTATTGGTTTTTCCACTGATGGTACAATATTTAGTGAAATTATTGGTTTTTCCACTGATGGTACAATATTTAGTGAAATTATTGGTTTTCACCTGACGATGGTACAATATTTAGTGAAATTATTGGTTTTTCCACTGATGGTACAATATTTAGTGAAATTATTGGTTTTTCCACTGATGGTACAATATTTAGTGAAATTATTGGTTTTTCCACTGATGGTACAATATTTAGTGAAATTATTGGTTTTTTCCACTGATGGTACAATATTTAGTGAAATTATTGGTTTTTCCACTGATGGTACAATATTTAGTGAAATTATTGGTTTTTTATACCGATGGTACAATATTTAGTGAAATTATTGGTTTTTCCACTGATGGTACAATATTTAGTGAAATTATTGGTTTTTCCACTGATGGTACAATATTTAGTGAAATTATTGGTTTCACTGATGGTACAATATTTAGTGAAATTATTGGTTTTTCCACTGATGGTACAATATTTAGTGAAATTATTGGTTTTTCCACTGATGGTACAATATTTAGTGAAATTATTGGTTTTTCCACTGATGGTACAATGCTTTTAGTGAAATTATTGGTTTTTCCACTGATGGTACAATATTTAGTGAAATTATTGGTTTTTCCACTGATGGTACAATATTTAGTGAAATTATTGGTTTTTCCACCTGATGGTACAATATTGTTAATTATTTGGTTTTCCACTGATGGTACAATATTTGTTGGTGAAATTATTGGTTTTTCCACTGATGGTACAATATTTAGTGAAATTATTGGTTTTCTTTGATGGTACAATATTTAGTGAAATTATTGGTTTTTCCACTGATGGTACAATATTTAGTGAAATTATTGGTTTTTCCACTGATGGTACAATATTTAGTGAAATTATTGGTTTTTTCCACTGATGGTACAATATTTAGTGAAATTATTGGTTTTTCCACTGATGGTACAATATTTAGTGAAATTATTGGTTTTCCACTGATGGTACAATATTTAGTGAAATTATTGGTTTTTCCACTGATGGTACAATATTTGGTAGAATTATTGGTTTTTCCACTGATGGTGCAATATTTAGTGAAATTATTGGTTTTTCCACTGATGGTACAATATTTAGTGAAATTATTGGTTTTTTCCACTGATGGTACAATATTTGGTTTTCCACTGAGGTACAATATTTGGTGAAATTGTTGGTTTTTCCACTGATGGTACAATATTTAGTGAAATTATTGGTTTTTTCCACTGATGGTACAATATTTAGTGAAATTATTGGTTTTTCCACTGATGGTACAATATTTAGTGAAATTATTGGTTTTTCCACTGATGGTACAATATTTAGTGAAATTATTGGTTTTTCCACTGATGGTACAATATTTAGTGAAATTATTGGTTTTTCCACTGATGGTACAATATTTAGTGAAATTATTGGTTTTTCCACTGATGGTACAATATTTAGTGAAATTATTGGTTTTTCCACTGATGGTACAATATTTAGTGAAATTATTGGTTTTTCCACTGATGGTACAATATTTAGTGAAATTATTGGTTTTTCCACTGATGGTACAATATTTAGTGAAATTATTGGTTTTTCCACTGATGGTACAATATTTAGTGAAATTATTGGTTTTTCCACTGATGGTACAATATTTAGTGAAATTATTGGTTTTTCCACTGATGGTACAATATTTAGTGAAATTATTGGTTTTTCCACTGATGGTACAATATTTAATTAGGTATTGGTTTTTTCCACTGATGGTACAATATTTGGTAAAGTGGTTTTTCCACTGATGGTACAATATTTAGTGAAATTATTGGTTTTTCCACTGATGGTACAATATTTAGTGAAATTATTGGTTTTTCCACTGATGGTACAATATTTAGTGAAATTATTGGTTTTCCACTGATGGTACAATATTTAATTATATTGGTTTTTTCCACTGATGGTACAATACCTTTAGTGAAATTATTGGTTTTTTCCACTGATGGTACAATATTTAGTGAAATTATTGGTTTTTCCACTGATGGTACAATATTTGGTAGGTATTGGTTTTTTCCACTGATGGTACAATATTTAGTGAAATTATTGGTTTTTCCACTGATGGTACAATATTTAGTGAAATTATTGGTTTTTTCCACTGATGGTACAATATTTAGTGAAATTATTGGTTTTTTCCACTGATGGTACAGTAGTGAAATTATTGGTTTTTCCACTGATGGTACAATATTTGGTGAATTATTTGTAGTTTTCCACTAGTGGTACAATATTTGGTAAATTATTGGTTTTTTTTCCACTGATGGTACGATATCACAGGCACACTAGTCCTTACCTTTCTTACAGCTGTAACGTATCTTCCCTATGCCTTTTCTAAAAAAAAAAACTGCTTTTAGCAGAGCAAACTCATACAAACTGCTGTAAACTTGAAACTTGTCTATGTATATATTTGCAAATTTTAATAAAACTCAAAAAATATTCTCTTTTATGGTAGTAGAAAATTGTATATCTTGAATCTGTCATGCAAGACAATAGATAATTACATTTATGGAATATTTAGTGAAAAGAAACATGTATATATACAATTATATTTCTGGAATATATGCTATTTTTAATAGAAAACTGCATTTCTGTAATCTTTCATTTATGCTAGTAATTATATTTGTGTTGTGCATAGCATGGATAATCTGTCATTTATGCTAGTAATTACATTTCTGGAATTTGTTGAGATTAGCAGCAGATAA